>JAUMJK010001413.1:0-106484 GCA_033558105.1 Coccyzus lansbergi
GGCAAAGGCGGGTCCGCCCGGCGCTTCCGCTTCCGGCTTGGCGGCCCCCGCCCACTTCCGGGCGGGTGGCATCACGTGGTCGGGCTGGGCGCTCGGCGCTCGGCTGCCTGGGCCTGGCGCGGCGGGAGCGGGGCCCGGGGGGCGCGGGGCGGGGGGGGCCCGGCGGGGCCCGGCGGCGGCGGCGGAGGAGGAGGAGGAGGAGCGGCCTGGGGGCTCCCCCCGGCGGCGGCGGAAAGGCTTGGGGGCTCCCCCCGGCGAGCGCGGGCCGGCGGCCGCGGCGGGGCTACGATGCGCCCGCGGCGGGGCCGCGCAGCCCGGAGTGAGTCCCAGGCAGGCCCGGCCCGCGGCTGAGACCCCCCCACCGGCGGTGAGTGCGCGGGGACGGGGCGGGCCGCGCCGGGCTCGGCTCTCGCGGTGACCCCCCCCCCGGCGGCTCGGGCCGGACCTCGGGCGGGCTGAGGGGAAGCGGCCTGAGCCGGCCCGGGCCGCCCCTCGCCCTCCCGGCGCCGCCGCCCGCGGGGACCGAGCGCCCTTCGGCACGAGGCCTCGCGCTTCGCGGCCCCCACGAGCTGCTCTCCCTCTGCAGGTATGGCCTCGCAGCTGCAGGTGTTCTCCCCTCCGTCGGTCTCCTCGAGTGCCTTCTGCAGTGCCAAGAAACTGAAAGTGGAGCCCTCTGTCTGGGATGTTTCGGGACAGAGCGGTAGCGACAAGTATTACAGCCACGGCAAGAACCTCCCGGCGGCTCAAGGACAAGCGAGCTCTTCGCATCAGGTAGCCAACTTCAGCATCCCTGCCTACGACCAGAACCTCCTCCTCCCGGCTCCCTCGGTGGAGCGCATCGTGGTGACGGCGGCCGACAGCACCGGCAGCGGCGCCACGGCCTCCTACCAGAACAGCCAGGCCCTCGCGCACAGGAGCAACGTTTCTTTGCTGGAACCGTACCAAAAATGTGGATTAAAAAGGAAAAGTGAGGAGGTCGACAGCAACGGTAGCGTCCAAATCATCGAGGAACATCCGCCTCTCATGCTGCAGAACAGACCTGCGGTGGGTGCTGCGACCACAGCCACCACCGTAACCACCAAGAGCAGCAGCTCCAGCGGTGAGGGGGATTATCAGCTGGTCCAGCACGAGATCCTCTGCTCTATGACAAACAGCTACGAGGTCTTGGAATTCCTGGGCCGAGGGACTTTTGGGCAGGTGGCCAAGTGCTGGAAGCGTAGCACGAAGGAGATCGTAGCCATCAAGATCCTGAAAAACCATCCTTCCTACGCCAGGCAGGGCCAGATAGAGGTGAGCATCCTCTCTCGCTTGAGCAGCGAGAATGCCGACGAGTACAACTTTGTTCGCTCCTACGAGTGCTTTCAACACAAGAACCATACGTGTCTCGTGTTTGAGATGCTGGAACAGAACTTGTACGATTTCTTAAAGCAAAATAAGTTCAGTCCGTTGCCCCTGAAATACATCCGGCCCATTTTGCAGCAAGTGGCCACTGCCTTGATGAAGTTGAAGAGCCTGGGTCTGATACACGCGGATTTGAAACCTGAAAACATCATGTTGGTGGACCCCGCGCGCCAGCCCTACAGGGTGAAGGTGATCGACTTCGGTTCTGCCAGCCACGTCTCTAAAGCCGTGTGCTCGACGTACCTGCAGTCGCGCTATTACAGGTATGTGTCGATGCGCCGTTCCTTGGGATGCTGGGGGCCTCCTCCTAGGAGCGTCCCACTCTTCTGCCATGAGCTCTCGTCCTGGCTGGGGGGAGGAGATGAGTCTCTTCATGCTCCCGAGTTTTCGCTGGAGGTTCCCTCTGCAGTTTGTGTGTAAATAAACAGAACTTCTGCTTTGCAAGGGTTGTGAAATCTGCAGTCCAAGCACCTTCCTTTTACCCACACGAGTGAGTAAACTGATCTTACCCTGTTGCTTGTTTGTGAGTGTGGGTGAAGTAGCAAACTGGGGAGACCAAGTGGTGCATCTTGGGCTGTTTGCCATGGACTGAAACTGGTCCATTAGCCAGAGCCGTTTGCAAGGGAGAGGAGCCAGAGGGATGCCGGTTTCTTTTTATCCTCTTATGCTTTCATTTTTGTCTGAACCCCTGCCCTGAGCACATGGCTTCCTCTCTTGGCCCTTGGTGAGATCTCTGCTTCCCTTAGCGACACCTCAAAGTGCCTCCTACCCTGTCTAGGGTATTAAAACAAGGAGTCTAGGAATGTCTAGGAATTAAAAACGAGCAGTGGCAAACACAGTTTCTGAGTTTTAATGTTTAGCTAAAGTGTTAGATAGGAATGGTTGGACTAGAAGATCCGATGGGTCCCTTCCAACCTGGTTGTTCTGTGATTCTGTAAAGCAAACTGTGCTTCTCCCTTCAATCCCTACCCCGGCTTGGCTCTGTTAATAGTGTGTATTTCAATGTAAGCGGCAGGAGACTTCAATAAATGGACAGAGAAAGAACTTGTAGCATCAGAGGGACGGGAGTTGGTCTGTGCTGCCAGTCAGGGGAGCTTTCGGTGAAACATGAGCTCACTTGACACGAAACTTAAGTAGTATCTAGTCCTTCCAGCTGGGACGTGGCAGAGAACTCAAGACACTCCACCCTACACCCTGTGTCTCTGCTCTGTTTGATGTCCTTCCCATCCTCCTGGCTTCAGTTGGAAGCTCTGCCTTGTTGTAGGCTGTTCCCTGCATCCTTCGTGCTCCCTGTATCCCTGTGCTCCTGTTGTTTTGGTTTTCATTCCCAATAACACGGAGTTTCTTTTGTGTGGTACAGACTCGTCTTAATCCATTCCTCATGATCTTCACTCAGGCTGCTGGCACCGATCTTTCCAATTCCAAACTGTTGATTCTCAGGTTTTGTAAGGAAGTTGTCTTCACTGTGTCACAGCTCTGTTAAACCTCTTGCAGGCTGAAGTGCTTCGAGGAGGGTGTTAAGCTGAGAGGTGCCCAGTGTTGGAGAATCACAGAAATGGTTTGGGTTAGAAGGGATGTTTAAGCCCATGCCGTTCCACCTCCCACTGGATCAGGGGCTCCAAGCCCCATCCAACCTGACCTTGAACCCCCCCAGGGATGGGGCAGCCACGGCTTCCCTGGGCAACCTGGGCCAGGGCCTCCCCTCCCTCACAGCAAAACATTTCTTCCTAAGATCTCATCTCCCCTCTTTCTGATGAAAACCATTGCCCTTGTCCTATCCCTGCACTCTCAAGAGCCCCTCCCCAGCTTTCCTGCAGCCCCTTTCAGTACTGGAAGCTGCTCTGAGGTCTCCAAAGTGAACACTCCCAACTCTCTCAGCCTGCCCTGGTATGGGAGGTGCTCCAGCCCTCTGAATCTGCTCTATCAGGCTTGCAGCAGAGCAGCTTCCAGCCTCTGTTATCGCACAGACCAGGTCTGGCTGAGGCCGCATAGCCCAGGACGATCGGTATCTTAGAGGGACTGCTGGGAAGGAAGCTGCTGCTCCATCTTTGTGTGCAGCTTGGGCTGACGGCCGCTTCCGCCTGACAAGGGGTGACTGACGCTGCCAGGAAGGCAAATAACCGGAGATTACATGGCGTTTGAGACTGTCTGCTCGACTGAAGTGAAGAATGCTCTGATGTGGAAATGTAATATTTAGTGATATGTAATTACCTTAATGGTGGTGATTACTAAAATCCATAGTCTAGGAACTTATGGAGATGGTGTGGAAAGCGGCTTATTGTGGGTGAACTGGATTGCTTGAACCATATTCACTTTAAATTAGTGTTTAGGCGAGTTCTGTGTTGGAAATTTTTGAATGCTGTGTTTAATAAAGCAGCGTAGACCCATTCTTTCGGTGCTCTTGCCAGCTATTGAAAACAAACTTCTCATTCTTTGTTAACTGTTGTGTTTTTAATACACGTTACTGGCACTTACATGACTCTGTCTGCTGTAGAGATGTCCAAACCACCTGGGCCTGGGTGCTGCCAGGTGAATTTTTTGGTGTATGCACCCTGAATCACAGAACAACCAGGTTGGAAGGGACTCATCGGATCTTCTAGTCCAACCATTCCTATCAAACACTAAACCAAGTCCCTCAAGACCTGAAGGAACAGCTCTGCCTTTATTAGTTATCTGGAGGCTGCTGGAGGTCAGGGATGGTGCAGGGGGACAGTTTGCACCAGTCGGGATGGAGCTGTGGAAGCTGAACCCCAGCTGGAGGGGGAGCTGAGGCAAAGCCAGGGTCTCTCTCCCCAGCTGTCTCTGCTCCAAGCGGGAGCAGGAGAGCCCAGGAATTGCTCCTTGACTCTGAAGCCAGGCGCGGAATGGGAGTCGGCTAACTCCAGCAGTGATGCTTTTAGCAACTGGTGCCTGTGGCAGTCCTGAAATCTGTTTGTAGTAATTCTGCACCTGGAAACAGGAGTGGACGCTTGTTAGATCAGGCGTGGAAGGGTATGGATGCTTTTGTTCTCCTGGGAGAGGAAGTAGGCAGCTTGCAGAAATGAGGAATCTCTGGGGCAGACTGATCTCCCTGCTGCTCAGACAGTGAGATTCATTCCCGTCCTGTGTTATGTGTCTGGTCCCTACCTCCTGATGTTTCTGGCAGTCTGTGTGGAGGAGTCTCGCAGGCTGGAGGTGCTGAGCTGAAGACCTGAGCGGTCTGGGTGGCAAAGGTGCCACTGAGCGTTGCAGGGACTTGCGGAGTGCAGTAGGACCTGCTCCTTGCCTCTGCTTTAGGCTTCCTGACCTACTTCTGTCCCTGTTGGGTTGGTCTGGGAAGCAGCAGCGCATGCTGCCAAATCCAGCTGGATGGTTACTAATCTAGCCCTGAGTGCTGATCATCTTATTCACTGCACTGCTGGTCAGGGTGGTACGAGCTCCGTGTCACCATCGTTCTTCACAGGGGAAAGCCCCGTGTGTAAACATTCTATGTTTTGAAATGCTAGGAGTAAGTCTTGGATTTTTCCGCTGCTGCTGTGAATCCTCTCTCTTTGGAGAGCACCCGAGTACATTTGCCAGCTTTGGAAGCCAGAGGCTGGCAGCCTGCATGCAGCGCAGGAATGTTGTTGATTTGTATCTCAAAGAGCTTAAGACCCTGAGGTCACTTCAGCTTCTGGCAGCCCAACTCTGCCAGTGCCCTGTGCCCATTGTCATGTCCCCACTCACTTCTAAGGCCACCAGTTGCAGTGATGTCCATGGGGATGAGAGAGATCGTGATTTACTGTCTGTGTCCTGCTATCGGCATGAAATGAGGTGGCTTGCAAGGAGCACATTGATTTAGTTCCAGGGAATAAATCCAAACTTGCTGTCATTTTGCTGTTGAGGTTTCAGAACACATATGCCTATTCCGGCACACAGTTAAATGCTAACAATTGCATCCAGCTGCGGTTACTGCTAATCTCTCTTCCCGCTGGGATTGGTGGGGTTTTAACGCACTTATGAAGGATTAGTGTGCTTTGCTTTGCTTGCTCCACTTCCATGTTAGTTTGTTTGCTGCTCCAACCCAAGGAAACTCATGCAGGCAGCGCTCAGTGTGTGACAGATCAGTTCCTATCCGAACTGTCAATCCCTGCATGACATGGATAGTCAGGAGGGTTTGTTGGTGATGGCTGGTAGACCAGTGGCCTGTGGGGGGGTCTCAAAATGCCGTGTGTGACTGCATCGTGCTTGCTCTGCCAAAGTTCTAGAGGTGGATTCCTCTTGTGCTCACCTGTTCACCAATGAAACTGGAGCTATTCCAGCAGAGTTATTTAAAATATAACTGTTTAGCAAGGCGTTCAGCATTCAGATCTCAGATACTTGTCGTATTTGCATCATCAATTTTATATTTTCACCTATGCAAAACCATTCCAGAGTCACCTCCTGCCAGGGACAGACAAACCAGAAGGTAGGAGCAGATTGGTGTTGAGGAGAGCGAGCGTCAGAATGTCTTAGCTTAAATTATCTGTTATTCTTTTTGATTCTTCTGACATAATGGAAGACCCTTCTTGCTTTAGAGCTGAAGGAGGGTGGGATAGGTATGGGCCTCACCACAGCAACTGTCTGGCTCAGCTTTCTGCCTTTCTTGGTGGATCTGGCACTTTCTGGGACACTCTGCCTGGGCAGCAGGGAGGAGCAGGTTTGTTTTGGAGACGAGCTGCTGGTAGTAACAGAGTCACCTCAACCAAAGCTGCATCTGTGTCACCGTGACACAAGGGGTAATTAACTGCAGAGTCACCGCGTGCCACATACAACCGTTTGGGAGGTATGTTCAGGCTGAGCCTCTGCAGAAGGTGTGATCCATTGACACCTGCACATTATGCAAGCACTTTTTTTTTTTTTTTCAGAGTTCTGTGGAAAGATCAGAACTGGTTTCAGAGCCATTTTTAACAGCAGAAATGTCCATGCTGTCACACAAGAAATGTCAGGCAGGCCCCGTGGCGTGCTGCAACCAGCATCAGATAGCTTGGGCTTCAGGACTCCTCACCTGCCCTCACACATGTGTTAGTTATGTGTGGAGGAGATGAGGGGGTTTGTGTTCCCTGGTCTTTCCAGAGTAAACTCCCGTACTGGCTCAGGTGGGTTTTGCAGCACTTGGTTTTGTGCTGTATGCAAATGTGGGACCAGATTTTGCCTGATGGGATGGCCTTTGTTTGTCTCAGAGCTGTGTGTAAGTGCAGAGCTGCACTCAAAAGTCCCTCTGTGCTATGAGTCAGTGCCAGACAGAAATCTCCCTGAAATTCCAGCTCACTGCAGAAGCAAACCCTGCCTGAAGTTTGAGTTTTGTTCTTCAGCTCCCCATGAATGCTGGGCTGGATGGGCACACTCTGCACCGGGTGTGGTTCAGGGCACAGAAACCTGTAGCACAGCCTTGCAGAGCATTCCCCATCTCCAGCTGTGTTCTCTCCATCCATTTTACACTCCAAGCTCCCCACTCAAACCCTAAATGAAAACCCACAGAGAGAACCCAGGCACTCTCTGAGGAGCTGCTTTTCCGGGGGGGGGAACAGGCAGCCCCTGCAGCTGGTTACTCGTCTGCTGAGGGCAGCTTGAGCTCCGTTTGCTGGAGCTTTTCTTCGCAGTTTGGTTGGCGCAGGCCGTGTGTTGTCTCAGGGCCGCCTCACACCCTGCACATGCTGTCACGTGTGACCAAACTGGTCACTGGAAGAGGAAATGTCTGCTGGGAGCTGGGGGCACATAAAGCAAATCCGGTGACAAGAAGTTTGGGATCTGTTAAGCCATTCCAGGAAACATGTTCTGCTTTAAAGAGAATCGCTTAGTTTCACACAGGTTTACTTGTGTGTGGAGGAGAGGAGAGGCATTATCCAGAACACTTATGGGAACAAATAGCTTACTTCTGGAGTGGAAGCTTTAACATTTGTCTGTTTTCCCTCACAGAGCTCCTGAGATCATCCTGGGTTTGCCCTTCTGTGAAGCTATCGATATGTGGTCACTGGGCTGTGTGATTGCAGAGCTGTTTCTAGGTTGGCCTCTCTATCCTGGAGCGTCCGAGTACGATCAGGTGAGACGTGTGGCGGATGTGTGGATGTTCAAACAAAACCACAACCATCTGTGTCTGGACCCACTGAACGCAATGTCACTTACGTCAAATTTAATTTCCTACCAGTTGCCATTGCCTGTCGTACTAAGTTCATTCCCCTTGTGGATTTCCCAGTGCCTGTCTCTGTTGTACAGGAGAGCACAGAGTTCTGTGCCTTTTAACTTGGATTGAAGGTTGACATCCAATTCAGGGGCCGTTTACAGGAACCCTCTGGCTTCCGATGCTGAAAGCTGTTGGAATCCCTCCCCATCAAAGCAGACGCCAGGTGTGCGTCCAGACATGGAACACCCTCTGTAATTTCACCATGAGGGCAGTTTTTCCATGTGGAGACGGAGCCAGCCTGTCATTCCTCTCCTGGTAATACCTACAGCAGCCCTCATCTCTAATGCAAAGCATGGGCCCCAAGCGCTCTCTGAAATGGAAGAGCAAGAGTCTGAAAAGGCATCTTGGTTTAATTAATTCTTTCCGTGGATACCTGGCGTGGTTACCTGGGCTGACTGCTGCCTATAAAAGGACAAAGAGTCTGTATGGGAGGGGTTTGAGGGTGACTTTTCCACTGTGGTTTTTATGGTGGTATCTTGACACAATGTTTAGTGTGGTTTTCCTTGGGTGATAAAACACATGAAAATTTGCTAAGGTTGGAAACTCGTCTGGTGTTACGTCTTCCCAGCTCTGTGGATTTCCGAAGGAAACACAGAGGTGCCTCAGAATGAGTTAGAAGAGAGCTGGGGTTCAGCTGGGTGGTTTCCTTGCTCGTGGAGTTTTGTGCAATTCTGAGAACCTTATCAAGTCACACAGGTGGGTGGGAGGAGAAGTGCTTGTTCCATTGCTTCATCAACAGGATTTGTCAGCCCTTTGTGAGGCACCGTGAGGTGTGACTTCATGTGGTTGATTTTGATATCAGTTCAGCCCTTGAGACCTGGGGAAGACTTGCTTTCATGGTATTTTCTGAGAGGACCTCTCCAGGAGGGAGTTCCTGGCTTGGGATGCGATTCATGATTGTTTTTGAGACTCCCTTGGGGTGTAAAGCAAGGTCTGTCTCCTAAAAAGAGCAGAACCGTGAGCCAAACTGCTGTGTAGACACACAAAAGAACCTGACTACAGAGGTTTGGTCTTGCATTCGCTGTCAGGGAGAGCTTTGCCATCCACTGCTCCCAAACCGTGTGCCTAGAACATACTGGCCAGGCTAGTCAATGCTGCTCAGATACTCAATTACATGTACATATGCGATACTTCTGTGGGATTTTCCTCTCAAGCCGTATACTTCCTCCACTGCCAATATAAACGACTGCTGGTGTCACTTTATGTGTGTCTCACAAACCTAGAGGCTGCTCACGTGTAATTGGGCAAAAGATATTTCCATAAAATAAGAAACATGTATTTTAAACCTGAAATTTCTGCAGTTGTTATGATCAGAAAAGTCAAGAGTCCTTATAAATACTTGAGACAGATCCTTTGATTTTGCAGTTTCAGCTGTCTCGGCATTTTTTATTTACAGGATGTTTGCTGTGAGCAAACCTGTCTGATAATTACTCCATGAGCTGTGAGGTTTTTATATCGTGAGTCCTCATTTTTTTAATTTTCTCTCCTAGATCCGTTATATTTCACAAACTCAAGGCCTTCCGGCGGAGTATCTTCTCAGTGCGGGAACGAAAACAAGCAGGTTTTTTAACAGAGACCCAAATTTGGGCTACCCGCTGTGGAGGTTAAAGGTTTGTCTTGTCTTTTTAATTCCTTGCTTTGGTTTATTCATCGAGGGCTTGATACCAAGTCGCACCTGCTTTTAGTGTGTTGTGAAAACATTCTGAGTGGAGATGGGTTTGAAATGCTGTTCAAATAGAGCCAAATTGGGTATTTCAGTTCGGAAACTACAGAGCTGGTGCTCTGCTAACAGCAGCAGCCGTGCGTGATAGCACCAGCAAGGAGTGGGCGTCAAAGTAATTGAGATAATGGTGACTGATTGTGGGCTGCCCAGCCTGGGCCAAGTCTGTCATCTTCTTGTCATCTCCTGACAATACAAGGAGTAAAGCTGGGAGTGTTTTGTGAGGTTGTTTGTTAGTTTAACAGAAATCTGTGTGTCAACAGAGGACAGAATCAGATGTGCATTTGGTTGTCTGTAAAGCTGAGCAGCAAAAGGAAGGGGATTTGGCTTTTCTTCTCCTTAATGAAAGGGATTTAAAATATTTATAGCCCTTTCTCTTCCTCTAAATCGGAAACCTTCAGTTCCTCTGGCCAGTGCCCTACCTCACAAAGTCTTGAAATGAAGCCATCTTGTTGTTAATTCAGCTTCTCAGTCCATAATCTTTCCAGCTGAAGAAATGGGAACCCCTGGCTGTGTTGGTTAGATCACCTGGCATGGCTTTTTCTGCTGCTTTTTCTTTGCCAATGCGCGATATTTCTGTTTATGTTACAAACTCTTCCTTTTGCAGACCCCAGAAGAACATGAGCTGGAGACAGGAATAAAATCCAAAGAAGCTCGGAAATACATATTCAACTGTTTGGATGACATGGCGCAGGTGTGTGGAGGTCATGGAGCACACAGATAACCTGGAGGGGTTCAAGGGCAGGTTGGGTGGGGCTTGGAGCCCCTGATCCAGTGGGAGGTGTCCCTGCCCAGGGCAGGGATGGGACTGGATGGTCTTTGGGGTCCTTTCCAGCCCCAAACATTCAATGATTCTATGACTGAGTGGTTTTAGTATAATGAGGCCTTGAGTCTTAACTATGTTGGTCTCAGTTTTCAGTTGCTTTTGTAGCTGTACAGTCACCACGCTGATTTGCTAGCTCCTTATAGCCCCCACAAAAAACAGGGCATGTTGCCAGGCAGTGGAGAATGTAGCCTGGTTGATTTCTATTGAGCAGACCAGCTTCATGTTGAGGTGAGAATTCCATGTATAAGTTTTGCTTCTGAGCAAGGGAAGGGTTGTGAGTTAACACCTTAGCACCTGAAATTAAGCTCATTAAGAGACAGAAATTATTATTTCTGCATGATGTGAAATTACTGAAGTCTGTGAGGCAGCAGTTAATGGGATGTTTGTGTGAATGGCTCTCATTCTGTTTCCAAGGTGAATATGTCGACAGACTTAGAAGGGACTGACATGTTGGCGGAGAAGGCTGACCGAAGGGAGTACATTGATTTGCTGAAGAAGATGTTGACAATTGATGCAGATAAGAGAGTTACTCCACTGAAGACTTTGAACCACCCATTCGTTACCATGACACATCTACTGGATTTCCCACACAGTAATCAGTAGGTTCCCTTGGATTCCTTGTTCTGTTTCACAGGGACTTACTGGAAACGCAGAAAAGCGCTTTTCTCCTTTCTGTCAGTGCTGATCTGAAAGCAGCAGTGGTGTGGGTAAGGAGGGGGATGCTCATAAGCTTCCTTTTTGTGTTTTAGGACATTCTTTGTTGGTAGAAAGGGAAAACAATATTCTAAACGTGAAGGCATATGCATACAGTTGAGAATCTGTCATGCCCGAGTTAGACTGGTTTCACATCTCTGTTTTCCTTCTGTTTCAGTGTGAAATCTTGCTTCCAAAACATGGAGATCTGCAAGCGAAGAGTTAATATGTATGACACAGTGAATCAGATTAAGAGCCCATTCACCACTCATGTTGCGCCTAACACAAGTACAAACCTGACGATGAGCTTTAACAACCAGCTCAATACCGTTCACAACCAGGTATAGTGCCTTTTAGCTAATCAAGGCAATGGAGTTATCTAACCTTGCGCCTTGAGGCAAATCCTGTTGTGCAGATTACTCTGTTTAAGTTGTGCTCCAGAGGCTATAGTCTTTTCTTGAAACTGAATTTTTCAAAACTTCGTCCAAGGCAGCCTCTTTGCTGACCTCATCCTATTTGCCTGTCAGTTCAGCAACATAAGTCAAGTTGACGCAATTCCTGTCCTTTCTCCCATGTTGACTTATGCCTTTTCCCTGAAACCTCCATCACAGAACACCGATAGTTCCTGTTGTTTCTTTTATAACGAGTGTTATATCTAATTTTTCTCCCCTAGGCTAGTGTATTGGCTTCCAATTCTACGGCTGCTGCTACTCTTTCCCTGGCGAACTCAGACGTGTCCCTGCTGAACTATCAGTCTGCTCTGTACCCATCATCTGCGGCGCCGGTTGCAGGAGTGGCACAGCAGAGCGTTTCCCTGCAACCTGGAACCACCCAGATCTGCACGCAGACCGACCCATTCCAGCAAACGTTCATTGTCTGCCCCCCTGCTTTTCAAAGTAAGCGGAAAACCCCTTTGTGTGGTGCTGCGGTTTCAGTCAGGCAGAAAGGAGAAGCTGTCACTAGCGTGAAGCTCAGAAAGCACAGCCGACCACTCTGTGTCACAGAATCACAAACAGTTTTGGTTGAAAAAGATCTTTAAGATCATCAAGTCCAACCATTGATCCAGCCCTCCTCAGGCCGTCACTAGACCATGTCCCCAGCTATGACATCTACTCGTCTTTTAAACACCTCCAGAATCTGCTCTCTTGAGTCTAAGTTCACCCACCCTGATGCATCTGGGTGGTTTGGTAGCAAGAAATTGTCACGGAGTGCCAGTAAGCGAGGTCAGCTCACACAGAGCTCTGCTAATCCCAAAAGATCTCCGTTTATGCTTTTATCTGTATGGAGGGTTAATGCATGAAATGGGAACTTAGAGTGTAAGGTTTGAACTTTAAGCAACACAGGACTTGGTGTCTGTCTTATCTGTGTTTTGGGAAACAAAACTGGGCTTCAGCAGAGCTGAACTGGGGAGGGCTGGTGGTCCATCATTGCCCTTTAAGCATGGCGGCACTGCCAGAGCGTTCACTCCAGCTGGTGTTTTGTTGCTGCGCCTTTGTCAAACAGAACAGCTTTCTCTCCACCTGACCCTGTCCTCTGCCTTTGCCTGGTACAAATTGGATCTCAGGAAGAGACTTAAAAACCAAAAATTCTACTGCAGACGCTTAGCAGCGATGTCTTCTTGTCCTCCACAGCTGGGCTTCAGGCAACCACAAAGCACTCTGGGTTCCCAGTGAGGATGGAGAACGCTGTCCCAATTGTACCACAAGCACCTGCAGCGCAGCCACTGCAGATCCAGTCTGGAGTCCTCACACAGGTAAAACAACCCCAAAACCTCTCGGACTTAACTGCAGTTCCTGCCACCATCCAGGAGAGCCAGGCCGTGCAGGGATTCTCTGAACGTTCTGAAAGGTTAAACACAGTTCGCTTCTCAGACAGCATTGTCTTGTTTTGGTTTGGTTTTCTGGAATATTTGAGTTCTGAACTGTTTTATGTCCTGTGCTTCCCTGCTTTTAGGAGTTTGATTTAATAATGGGGATAAATATGTAGTTTTCAGCTGCTAAAAACCAGGCTGTGTTTTGTCGTGGGGGTGCGCTGCCTTCTGGGTGTACGGCTCTGCCTACGCTTTACAAATGTGGCAGCAAGGTTTAGAAGAAATAATTTCTGTGAGAAGCAAGGTCCCAGTGAACAGAAGTGGCAACGCCAATGACTTGTTAAAATTTCATCTTTAAATCAACAATATGACTTCTAAACCCTTCTCAGTTAGGTACATCGTCAGTGTGAACTGATGTGCTGTGATGATGTGGTTCTGTGGTTTTTGATGTGTAAAGGATACACAATAGCAAAATTCACCAATAATTCTAAACATTGATGTCCCATAAATCGAAATTATTTTTGTTTCAAAAAAGTAATGCTTTAATATACAGCAAGTGCCCAGGAATTCACAGGTTTTATCACTGAAAAACTGTAATTTCCTTTATAATTAAGTGCACTTTTATTTATTTGCATAGTAGTATTAGGTTCTTCTGATGTTAGCACATGCTCTCTTAGTTTGACTCCCCAGGTAGATCTTGTACTTGCTGAGCTCCCTACAGAGCAGCAGTTTTGAGATAGTTCGGTCCAAGTAACTTTGTCGTTCGGGGATCTCTGGTTTGTGTAGCATAATTATGCAGGTAAAGGTATCTAGAAAACAGAATGCGCTTGAGGGAGGTCCACGCGAATCCAAGCCCGGCCGTTCCTGGAGTGCAAATTGTGCACTAGAACTTAGTTTTAATTAGACTTTTGATGGATGAATATGTGTCTCGGTGGTTTCGTGATAGATAACTTTGCTCTTTCACGATACAAAAGCCTTACCATGTCCTCTATGAAATCCCCCTGTTGATCTTTTCTGGGAGAAATGTGTGTGGATTTAGAGACAAGATGGTGAAGGCTTTTCCCTGCCAAGGTCTGTTCCTGGTCTGGCTCAGTGCAGCCTAAGTAGCGTAACCTGTGCTCTGGGACCCAGTAAAGCACCAGTGGCTGAACATTATCTCATTTTAACTTTTTAACTGGTCATTGGAGAGCTCCTGTTCCCAAATTCCCCACTCCCTGTGTTCCCTTCAGGGAACTGCTTAGAGGAATGTGCCCGGAGGGGTCTGGGTGTCGGTTTTGCTGCATCCATTACAATTCTGGAGTCTGCTGGAGCACCATAGAATGCCGGTGAGGTGAAACCTTCCCTGGCACATTGCTGAACCCACTTTTCCTGCCTCAGTACGTGTGTTTCACTCACTGCCTGATCTACATTACAGGGAAGCTGTACACCACTAATGGTAGCAACTCTTCATCCTCAAGTAGCCACCATCACGCCGCAGTATGCGGTTCCCTTTACTCTGAACTGCACGGCCGGCCGGCCGGCGCTGGTAGAACAGACGGCTGCAGTACTGGTAATTGCCTCCCTTGATTGTGTTCACTAACTGAGTTTTTGTTTTAACTTAGACTTGCAGAGGGCATGGAAGCATGTGCCATCTTGTGGCTGTGTTCTTGCTACATCTTAATGTCTCGTTGTTTTCCTCCCCAACATTGCTGAAGCACTGTCTGACTCTGACGTTTAGTGTGGCTCTGTAAAGAATCCAGATCCATTGACTGTTATTTTTGCTAGCCTAGCACTGCAAAGCTCTTCTAAGCTGTGCCGTAGAAGAGCAGTAATTGTTTTTGTTCTTCGCTTGCTCTTCTACCTTTGCCTTTTGATTGTTAAGTACAAAGGAATCAATCTTTAGCTCGACTCTGCTACAGGTACCTGGATGGCCAGAATTTGAACTACTCGGCAAGGTAGCTACATTTTCAATGCTTGTAGAGCTGCTCTACGTGTAGAAATGTCTCAGGTGACCCAGCACAGGCTAAAGTAGCAAATAATCTCTAATAGCAAATAATCAGGTTGCTCAGCCTGGAGAAGAGAAGGCGCTGGGGAGACCTTAAAACAGCTTCCACTGCTGAAAGGGGCTCCAGGAAAGCTGGAGAGGGGCTTTTTGCAAGAGCCTGTAGCAACAGGATGAGAGAGAATGGATTTAAATTGGAAGGGGGAGATTCAGATTAGACATTAGGAAAAAATCCTTCACAGTGAGGGCTGGGAGGCCCTGGCCCAGGTTGCCCAGAGCAGGGGTGGCTGCTCCGTCCCTGGAGGGGTTCAAGACCAGGTCGGATGGGGCTTGGAGCCCCTGATCCAGTGGGAGGTGTGGGGTGGGACAGGATGGGCTTTAAAGTCCTTCCAACGCAGCCCATTCTGTGATTTTATGAATCTATAGTAACAAATTCATTTATGTATTTTTAGCAGTTGGTTTCTCTAAACCTCTGTTGAACATTGAGAATCATTTTCTGGCCTTCTGTTATTTCTAGCCAATCGCAGGTAGCTTGCTTCACCCCAATAGAGGTCCCGTTCTTCCCAGATACTTTCAGTCCCTATGTATTTCTTGGTTGAAATTAAAAGTGAGTGCTTGTACCCAAAATGGCAGTAGCCAGCATTACGCTGTTTGGAACGACTGTTAAAAAGGATGGGAGAAGGTAACAAACACACCCTTAAGGAGCATATGCTTTCAAAATTGTCCTCTTCTGTGTTCATTTGGCACCTGTGCCAGAGCAGCTTTGCTGGTGCCACAGAGAAGTCATTGTCAAACTCCAGAATCAGATCAGTGAAGTGTTCGAAAACATTGCAGTGCACTTAAGCGCTGCTACCCTCACGTGTCTTTCGAAGCACATTCCATTATGTGAACCATGTTGTTTCTTGTGGCTTTGAAGTGGTAGTTTGAGTGTCATTTTCTTCCAAGAGGGACAGCTCTGCTGCAGTGGAATTTGCTCGAGTCATACCTGTACCCAAGTGAAACCCTGTTGGTTTGAGTTCTGAAGAGGGTTAACTACTCCCTGCTTCTGAGGACGGGAAGGCGGGAGAGTGGCTTCTCCTGGGTCACGGCTCTGGGCCAGGCAGACCCAGGGATGGATCTCCTTTCCTCCTCCTCCTGAGTTTTGATTGCTGAAAGACTGCAATCTGGTTTCTGAAGACGGCAAGGGGTGACTGTAGCAGAGCTTGGGACGTGAGTGAGTTTAGTGATGCTTTCAAAAGTGTGTTTGAGCGTTTGATCCAGCAGGCAAATTCTCCTCTCCTGTGTGTGTGCAGCGGGGTTGTTGTTTAGCTCCCCTGCACCACCACGGAGGTCAGAGCCGGCCGTCCCCAGACCGAGAGCCTGGGTTCTGAGTTTCTCTGTAGGACTTCACTATTTCTGTTTGGATTCTGGGAGCCTTTGGCGTGAATTTGCTCACCTCTAGTGCTTCCGACACTTCTCCCTTGCTGCTTCACCTGAGTTCGCATTAGCCATTTGCTAAGCTTTGCGTATTTTTGTCCTTCCTCTGTCAAAACAGTTCGTCGCTTGGAAGGCCCGATTTCTGCCTCTCATTGGGAATTTATATCTTGCTGTATTAAACTCTCTGCTTTGTCTTGTGCAGGTGTTGGCTTTTGGAAAGACGCATGGTGTGACTTTTAACATATTTCTCTTTTTTTTTTTTTTCTCCATATTGTTATTATTCTGCTTATGTTGGCAGAGGTGTTAGCAGTTCTCTGCTTTGAAGGCTTCTTGTTTGGAACCGGTGTTTATAATAAGTGGATCTGTTACTTGCAGAAATACTTCGTTTGTATAGCAGGTGGTTATGGTTTTGCAGTTCAGGCTGCGAAATGGAGAGATGTACATTTTCAAATTCACAGAAATATCGTACTGCCAAATTTGGATTTTTTAAAAATTTTTTTGGTTGTTTTTTTCCCAGAAAAAAAACTGTGTTTTGTCAATTTGGGCAGGAACATTAATAACACTGATGACTTGAAAATCCCTTCACTTATCTCCCTTGCAAGTAAGTGTTTCCCTCAATGTGGCTTTTCTTTAATAGTTCTGTTGAGTTGGAGTGAAGTTCTGCAATAACAGCACTGTCCCAGCTCTCAAAGTGAGCCCTGTAAGGCAGGAAAACAGAAAGCACCAAATTGGCTTCCTATTTTAGACCCTTCAGCAGAGCAGTGCGTGCAGACTGTCCTGAATGCTCCTGCCGCACCTGGCAGTACGATATCCGGCTGCGTCCTGCGGCCCCAGCTCAACCCTCTTTCCCCAGGTGACATCTGTGGTACCAAGAGGTTAGCAAAGGGCCAGGGGAGCTCCTCTCCCCGTTTTTTCTTGTTCCCTTACTGTACCGACACCTTTTGATGTGCCGTTATCTCTGCAAGCTAACAATCTACACAAGTGCATTTATTGCTTGGAACAAATCTGTCTCAGCACCTGGAGGAGCTGATACGTAGTGAACCCGTGTATGTGCTTGTTGTTTTGCAGCAGGCTTGGCCTGGGGGAACCCAGCAGATCCTGCTTCCTTCCACCTGGCAGCAGCTCCCAGGGGTTGCTTTGCACAACTCTGTTCAGCCAGCGGCTGTGATTCCGGAGACGATCGGTGGCAGCCAGCAGTTGGCTGACTGGAGGTAGGGATCGTGCTGGGTCCAGCTCCGTGCCAGATGGAAACGTGTGCCATCGCAGCGCTGCCTGCAGTGCACAGAGTTTCTCCCTTCCCCTCAGGACCCCTCCGGGTTTGGGTGCAGTTTGTGGTGCCTGCAGTGTAATCATGGGGTTTGAGTCTTTGTCTTTTCTTTTCCTGCCCCAGGAATGCCCATTCCCATGGAAATCAGTACAGCACGCTCATGCAGCAGCCGTCACTGCTGACCAACCATGTGACATTAGCTACGGCACAGCCGCTGAATGTTGGTGTTGCTCACGTCGTCAGGCAGCAGCAGAGCAGCAATGTCCCAGCAAAGAAGAACAAGCAGCCAGCACCAAGCACAGCCAAGTAAGGCTCCTTTTCCCAGCCCTCGCAAGACTGGTGGTGTTTGTGGACTTTGCCTTTACAGTATGTAAAACTGGTCTTCTGGTCATAGAGGCATCATCTGTGTAACTTTAATGGGCTGCAGTTGCTTTTGAAGGTGTCTTGGGAAAAGTTTCTGTGCTGTAGTCACTGGTCCAGGGGATATTGCTCTGAGAGTGCAAGGGACACAGCTGACAAGCACCGTACTGTGCTAGCCAGAGCGGGGCTGGTGCCTCAGGATGTGCTGGTGTTGTAGCAATACAAGCGACAGAGCTGACATCTGCTCAGCAGGGGTGGCAGGTTCCTGGCAGTGTTCTGGTCCATCAGTCCTGTTCAGAGCACCACTGGGGAGTTGCTCCCTTCTGAGATGCATTCTGTGGTGTGCTCTTGTATGAGTATCTGCATTTGGGTTCTGTCTGCATTTCAAGATGTTTCTTGTGGGTGTGCTTCAGCCCGTGGGAGCCTGGCAGTTCTGGTGCTGCTTTGTCCCAGTCTGACATGTAGCCGATTACTCCTTTGTTCTCCTTCAGGCCCAGCTCTACTCTGGAGACGGTGCCCTCCCAGGTTTACTCGCTGATCGGGAGCAGTCCTCTGCGCTCCACCTCCTCCTCTTCCAATGTCCTCGTTCCCGTGCAGGAGCAGCACCAGCCCATTGTCATCCCAGACACTCCCAGCCCACCTGTCAGCGTCATCACCATTCGCAGCGACACCGATGAGGAAGAGGACAGCAAATATAAACCTGCCAGGTAGGAAATTCCTTCAGCAGCCAGTGCTGGTTTGTCCTGAGCTCAGCCTGAGCATCAAGTAGAGTGGAGAACACCATGTGTAAATCCCTGACTAGGTTAAGCAGCTCTGCCTAAGACAGAAAACTCTGCATTACATCTGTTGTACTGTTTGCGTCTCTAGTTCATCAGAATCTCATTTGACAAGGAGGGAGAGGATGAGATCTGAGAGGGAGATGTCTTGTATCTTGTGGGAAAAGCTAGAGTGTTTCCCTTTTGGTTTTGTTTTTATTCTCTGCAGTCTGGGTATGAAGCAGAGATCCAATGTCATCAGCTACGTTACTGTCAATGACTCTCCTGATTCCGACTCCTCCCTGAACAGCCCCTATGCCGCAGACCCACTCTCCTCTCTCAGGAGCACAGGAGGTGCCCTGGAGCTGCCAAGTAGAGGAGCGGCTGACAGCTCCAGCTCTCGGACCATCATTGTGCCACCACTAAAAACACAGCTCAATGACTGCATCGTGGCTACCCAGGCTTCAGGTCGGTTTGCTTGCATCGGTCACTGGGCTCAATAGCGTTTGCCACGGCTCAGATGCTCTTTCACCCCAACAGCTTTGTCCTCAGCGTTTTGGACTATCTGCTTTGGGTCTTCAGCAGCTTTAGGTTTCACAGCTGCTGTTCTGAGAGTCCAAGCCTTGGCCTGTTTTCAGTGTCATTGATAGATTTGCCTATCAATGCTGCTTTTAGAAGGGTCTGTAGAAATTCCCAATGATTTTTTTTTTGTATAATTGGATTATAAGTCATAATTGAAGGGAAGGTTTTGTCAGAGAAAGAATTTCTGCGTTTCTGAGCTGGTTATCACAGCGCATGGCGTGTGAGAGGGTGGTACTGTCTGAACTTCTGAAATCTTTTCAGGCATCCTGAGTAGCACCAGTAAAACCAAGCCAGTGGCCTCTGTGAGTGGGCAGTCATCAGGATGCTGTATAACACCCACCGGGTACCGCTCACACCGGGTGGTAGCAAATGGAGTGCAGCCTCTCAACCTCAGCCAGGTAAGCGCTGTCTGACTCTTCCTGACCCTTGGCACGATGCTCTAGGATTGCTTTAGGAATGCTGTGCTCTATGGCAGAGGCCTGACTGCGAGAGGATCGATAGATGCTAGTTCAGTCATGCTTTGGAGCTGGTTCTGACCTGTGGCTTCACAGGGTAGGCTATAGGTGGGAGTACAGTATTGTAGGGAGCATGGGAAAGCGTCTGGAAAGGGAGGTGTTTATTGGAAGGCTCTGGCTGACCCTTCCTTGCTCACCTCCTTTCCCTGAGGACAGACAGTAACCTTATTTACTTCTTCTTCCTGCAGAACCAGCAAACAACAGTGCTGGCCTCACAGGAGAGAAGTGGAAATGCTGTCCCACGTAGGCAGCAGGCTTATGTGGCCCCCCTCACGTCAACAATTTCTCAGGCTCCCTACACGTTCCAGCACAGCAGCCCCGTGCATCCCCACCTGGCAGCAGCGACGGCAAACGCGCACCTCTCCAGCCAACCGCATATGTACACTTACGCTCCGACCACTGCTGCCACCCTGGGCTCCACCACCTCCATCGCACACCTCTTCTCCCCTCAGGGCTCCTCGCGACACGCCACCTACGCTGCCCACCCCAGCACACTCGTCCACCAGGTCCCTGTCAGCGTGGGCCCCAGCCTGCTCACCTCCGCAAACGTTCCACCGGCCCAGTACCAACACCAGTTTGCTCCCCAGTCCTATATTGGTGCTTCCAGAGGATCTGCTATTTACACTGGATACCCGCTGAGCCCTACAAAGATCAACCAGTACTCGTACTTGTAGTTCCCGGTAGAGCACTGTCCTGCAACGGGCCCGAGGGGCTGGGGAAGGATTTCGGGTGAACCTTTTCCTGGTAATGCCTGGTTCCTGTTTCTCCTTGATCTGCCTGTATGTTGTTCACAAGCGTCTCTTAGTGAGGTCAGTCACTAACGGAGCAGCACGCTTTCTTACCAGTACGAGGGTCACCAATTAAGGTTTTAAAATTTTACTTCCTTTTTATAGATGCTCTTAAAACGTTCATGGCCGCCTTTATTTAAAGCTGTTCTGTTGTGCTATTCGAAAGAGGAAAGGAAGTCAGTGTCCTGGAAGACAGGTCCTGATGGCTTTTTAAACTTGGGTAACTTCAAGAAAAAGACAAGCGAATTGCATTTTATCAGCTTGCACAAATCCATGTTGCCACTGAAAACATAAAGCGTGTTTCTCTCGTTGTGTTGCTGGGGCACTTTTAGAATCAGGTTTTGTATTTTAACATCTGTTCTCTAATTCACTTTTTCTCTAACAAATTGCTGGTTCTGCAAAAGCCATTACAGGTCGTGATTTCTCTCAGTGTTTTTTGTTTGCTTCCCTGCTGCGTTTCAGGGCTGGTAGAGGCAGCCACCTTGTCCCGACAGCGTTATCCATTCCGGATAATGCCCTGTGAGCCCCACAATCTCTTGTTTCTTGACAGTTCAGTCTCTCCATAACACAGCTGAGATTTTGCTGCCTTCGTTGCAGAATTCTAAGCTTTTTGAGTTGTGTTCACGACCTCACTGTGCAGCAGAACTCCCCGGCTTTGCCAGGATGCTGTAGTCTTCAGCCGAGAACGCGCATTGCAGCTCTGCTCTAACGCTTGGTTTCTGCAGCGTGTCAGATGCTGCTGGTCCTATAACGCAGCTGGATTCCTTCACAGAAGCACAGGGCTTTTCTTCGTTCTGTTTTATCCTAGTGTTTTTTCCTCACATGATTCATTTCGGAAGGAGTCGAATTTGAAATACAATGAAACATCACTGTATTGATGTGTACAGCTTTTTATACTCCTGTGAGCATATCCCCCGGGATACGGCAGCAGCTACTTTAAAGCGCTCTTAACAAGACTTGTATTCAGTACCTGCATGTAGGAACCGCAAAAAGGAAACAAAAAAAAAAGAGAAAGAAAAAGGAAAAAAAAAAAAAAAAAGAAAAAAAAATCCAGATTTTAAAGTTTATTACTGAATTTAAAACTATTTTAGAAGTTTTGTATTGGTGGTGTTTTAATATTTTACATAAAATGAAATATGTACATATTGATTAGAAAACTATAACAAGCAAAACTTCCTGCTAACCCCAAATGTTCTGTCTTTGTAATCAAAATGTGTAGTGATTATACTTGAACTCTGTACTTCGTGTTTGTCTGATTCTTAAACGTTCCTGGGGATGGAGTTGATGTATCCTTTGTATTTAAACCAAAATGAATCGATTCATGTTGGAATGTATGTGATATAATGCAATGGTTAGAGCTCATCACTGTAGCACTGAGGGAGGAGTAGAGCTTCACACGAGGACAGGAGACTTCTGATTTGTTTTGCACAGGTATGTGTGATGAAGAGTTGTTTGGTGTGTCCCCTTATTGTAGTGCCTTAAATGACGATGTAGTGTGACTAGAGTTTACAGTGAGCTTGCCTTACGAGGGACCAGCAAGCCCCCGTCGAACCGAAGCAATCCACAGAGCTTTCCGCAGCCAGAGCAGCAGTGTCTCCTTGGCGCCGTCTTCTCCCATTCGCGCCGTCATAAACGGCTACGTTTTCGTTCAGAGTGAAGCAGTGTTTCCTTAAAGCTTTTCCTTGACGTGGCACACGTACTGTTAGATGTCTGTCAGTACATCTCGGATAGGATAGTCCTGGGAACGCATTGGAATGTTTAGTCTAATATTGCAGAAGTGATTAAACACGTGCAGTCACTTTCTCTTAGGTCGGTGTGGTGTTCCCTTCCCCGCGTCCGTAGCAGACGTTTCCTGTAGAGTATTGCTAGCTTGGTGACAGAGTATTTATACCAAAGAGAGCCTGCTGAAAAGCACATCTTACCGTTAACAGTCGGTGATGCTACTGCTAGTGTGGAGTCGTCGGGAAGGGCTGTCAGCTGTGGCTGTGGTCGTCGTTCAGAGGAAACACTCGTGTAGGATTATCGGTGCAGTTTTTAAACTACACTTTGTCTTCTTGGGTCCCTTGCACCAGGAATTCTTTCTCCTCTTCAGTATATAGATCGAGGACCTTGTCCGAATAGGTGATAAACTGGCTGAGTGGTCGCATTCCCGCAGCAATAAGAGGTTCGGTAACCCAGTTTATGTTCCGACCCAGTGGAGAAGAGGCCGGTTCTCTGGCTGGTGTGTGGCAAGAAGTGCGGAAGTCATCTCTGGGATTCCACATTCTTGACAGGAGAATGTCTGGACTGACCCAACATTGTTGGACTGTTCAAGGTTTGATCTATTCCAGTGGTGGGATCGGGGACTTTGGAACTGGACAGTAGCATTAGCAATGTCGTCGTTCAGTGTGTTTTTAGTCAGAGCACTTCTGTAGGCATGTGGGCAACCAGCCAACCTTGCTGTTCGCATCGTTGCTGCAAACGATGCTGTTTGTTGCTATAGGCACTTTCTTTTTCCACATGGCATTGCTTGTGTTCAGCGCTTGCCTCGCGATCCCTCTGGGTAGAGTTGTGCCTTTCCATCGAAAGGCAAAGCAGACTCCAATTCCTGTGATCAGGAAGACCTTGTGCCCAGTTTCACAAGTAGTAAAGAGTTTTCTGTGAAGCCCTAACAGGGAAAATGGACCTCTGGCAAAACCTGCCTGCAGCCTTGGGCAGCGCTTGACCACTCTCCCCTAAGCAGATCGAAATGGCCGTTTCTCATCAGTCCAGTTACGTGCTTGGACCCGATGAGATGCACTCGCAAAGCAGGTCTCATCTCTTCCGCTGTCCGAGTTTCCAAACGTATTGGAACAAGGAGGACAAGGTGAAAATGACATAGGTAAAAGGAAACCCTCCGCTTAAAATGCATTGTTGATTACCTTGAAACTCCTCTGCCATGCACGGCCTGAACCCAACACACAGAAGCCCCCCCAGCAGGGCCAGGTTCTCATCGTGGCATTGGCTGCTCCGGCTGTGGTGCCCACTTTAAGTCTCGTAGGCTGCTAACGAGACCCATCCCTGCTTCCCGTGCGTGTCCAACCTTCAGATCAGGGTAAGGAATTGGCTCCTCATTGCCGGAGCCGCTACACACACTGTGCAAAGAGGTGCTGTCTCTGGATAGGAATTGGAGTCCTTTAATTCTCTAGGAATAGTTTGGGACTCAACCCTTGGAATATTGGATAACCAACCACGGCCCCAGGCGGACTCGCCTGTGGTTCCGGAGCTCTTGAATCCGTTGTTGCTGTTGCCTGACGTGTTCGCAGCCCTGACAGAGGCAACTGCTGAGGCTTTCCTGCTTAGCACCTAGTTGATGGGATGCAGTAATTTACCTCCGACTCCGCAATTTCTTTTAGTACACGAAACTAAATTGCTTCTAAATGACCAGATTGGCACAGCCCTGCTTTCTTTTTTTTTTTATTTAAACTTCTGAATGGTGCCGCATGTCCACATGGTTGTTTGTTGCTAAACTTTATATAATGTGTGATTTCAGACTCAGCTTGGAATATATCTCACTACATGTAGCAGTACATTATATGTAATGTTAGTATTTCTGCTTGGATCCTTGATATTGCAATGGAATTCCTACTTTATTAAATGTATTTGATATGCTAGTTACTGTGTAAAACTTAACTTTCTTTTATGGTTGTGCTCTTCCTTTTTACCAGCCGCTAGATACAGGTAGTTTCTGACGATTACTGATCTATGTTTGTATTGCTGATGTACTTAGGGGGTATGTAAAAATCATTTTAACAAAAGAAATAGATATTTAAAAATTTAATACTAACTATATGGGGAAAGGGTCCATTGTGAAAACATAGTTTATCTTTGGATTCAATGTTTGTCTTTGGTTTTACAAAGTAGCTTGTATTTTAAGTATTTTCTACATAATATGGTAAAAATGTAGAACAATTGCAATGCATCAATAAAAAGGGTTAATTTTCTGTACTCTATCCATCTGTTCCCCTGATCTGTTAGAAGGGTTTGGGGATAACCTGGGCTGAAATGGGAGCAGAACTGCTCCTCCGTTGCCGCAGTTGTGTTCGGGGCAGCGTGTGGGGTGAGATCACTCACAGCCCCAATTCGGAGCAAGCACCGTGCGGGATGACAGACCCAGCCCTGGCTCACGTGGGCACCATCCAGCTGTGCCAGCTGTGCCCCTGCGGGTCCCTGGGGTTTGGCAGCAGCCAGGGGTGCTCAGGGAAGGGGGTCAGCTGGGATCTGAACTATCTCAGGTGAAAGGAAGCTTTCCCATCGCCTCGACTTCTGTCTCAGTCCAGTCTGACCCTGCTTGGCATGGGAGGTGCTGAAAATAACCTCTCCCTTTTGATTCTGCCAGGCACTGGGACGCCCAGGGAGGCTTCAGCAGGAGTCAAGGATGGAACCCCTCACCTTCCCAAACCCCCTGCTTTGGGCAGGGAGCGGAGAGGAGAGCTGTACGTTTGGCATTTGTGCCTCAGGGAGCACCTCAAAAGCCTCTGAGCAGGACGGTGGGTACAGAATGCAGGAGAGAAGGCTTCTTCTCCGCCGTCCTGTCCTGGCAGGGGTGGCCGAAGCCCCCAGCCCCCTGCGAGTCCGAGGCCCCTTCGCACACCCAGCAGCCGAAGCGTTCCTGGTGCTGGGGCCAAGCCCAAACCCTGCCAGCGCTGCAGCTCCGCCTGGCACCCTGCGTGGTCCAGGAGGATGTGGGATGCAGGATGCAGGAGCACTAGGTGGCACAATTGCCCAGTCTGCAGCTCTGCAGCTCTGCAGCTCTGCAGCCCTGCGCATGGATGCAGCCAAACCTCAACCCAGGCAGTTCTTCAGCAGCAGAGACCCAGAGGCACCTGAGGGGCTCAGGAACCACTGCTGGCCTGGCTGCATCCTCAGCACAGACCTACAGCTTCTGTCTGTCCCATTACAGCCTCCGTCCATCCCTGCTCCCCATTCTCTGCTACTCCCTGCTTCCCGTTCCCTACTCCTCATTCCCTGTTCCCCAACCCACGGTCCCTACTCCCCATTCCCTGTTGTCTGCTCCTCACTCCATGTTCCCTAATTCCTGTTCCCCACTTCTCACCCCCTGCTCCCCATTCCCTGTTCTCTGCTCCTCACTCCATGTTCCCTGATCCCCATTCCCTGCTCCTCATTCCTGGTCCCCACTCTCCTTGCCCACGGGCTCCAGCAGCACCATGGGGGGCTTAGTGGGGGCACCCTCAGGGGCACGAAGGAGTTAATGCGCCCGGGGCTGTGCTGGGGGAAGGAACAGCTTCTCCTCCCCTCACATCTGGATTCCATAAGGGCTTCGAGGCCGGAGCATTCCTGAGCGCTGAGCTGGATGCTGTGCTGCATGGCGGCCATGGGGCCCTGGCACTGCCTGCTGCTGCTGCTCCTCGCCCCGGCCCTGCGCGCCCAGCAGCAGCTCATGGAGTACGTGGAGCGGCGCCTCACCCTCCTGGAGGTAGGGACCCCCCTCGCCCCACTGCACCCCGTGGCACCCACCGTGCCCCATGGCACCCGATCTGCCCCACTGCGGCGCTCCCAGCCCTTGGTGCCCGTCACCCAGCAGGGCTGGGAGCAGCCTGGGGTGGGGAGGAGCCGGGATGGGGCAAAGCAGAGCTGGCATGGGGCGCCCTGGCCCCCACTTGCACCAGCGTCGTGGGCACGGGAGCACCAGGAACGAGGCGGCTGGAGTCGGGCATCGTGGGCCTGGGAGCACTGTAGGATGGCGGCAGGATGGGACCCAGAGGAGCAAGCACCAGGGGGTCAATGTCTCCTTTTTTCCCACAGGAGAGGATCTCGCAGTGGCACGACCAGAGCAGCCGCTACTCCACGGAGCTGCGGGACTTCAAGAACCAGGTGCTGGGGATGCTTGAGGCAGCAGAGAAGGAGCGGGAGGGGATGCGGACAGAGGTGGAGAGCACGGCCGTGCGCGTGGACCGCCTGGAGCGTGAAGTGGACTACCTGGAGACTCAGAACCCTGCACCGCCCTGCGTGGAGGTGGATGAGACCTTAATGGAGAAGCAGGTGGCTACAGCCAAGAAGAGGAAGAACGAGAAGTACACCAAGCTGACAGGTGAGGAACTGCCACAGCCTCCTGGGGAGAGGGTCCTGGCTGTGGGGCTGCCCTGGGCCTTCCCAGCTTACCCAGGTTCAAGTGTCCCCTGGCCACGTGCTGTGGCATCACGTTCCAGCACCTCTCTGGGTGCCTCTGGCACCGAGCCCCACATCCCCACAGCTGCCTGGGAGCCACAGCCAAGCCCTGGGCCAAAGCGCTTGGGGCAGGGGATGGTGTGAGGGGGTCTCCCCTGCCTACAGCACAGAGGGAATTCTCAGTGACCCCAGGAATAGCACTGAAACCTCTGAGGCGAGTTTGCAAGGCTGAGGGTTGGGGTGGGATGCAGAGGACGTGTGTCACTGTGTGGGGTGGGAGCAGCCCCTGCCACAGGTGCCTTCCAGGCTTTCACAGCTGCCCTGATCTTGCAGACTGCAGCGACACCATCGCAAGCGTCAGAGCTATGAAGATCCTGAAGCGTTTTGGCAGCACCTCAGGGCTCTGGACCAAGGATGCCGCAGGGACCTCTGAGAAAATCTACGTCTTTGATGGCACTGCCAACGACACGGTGTACGTCTTCCCGCGCATGAGGGAGTTCACTCTCTTCTCTGCCACCCGCAAGGCTGCTCGCATCAAGCTGCCCTACCCCTGGGTGGGCACCGGGCACCTCGTCTACGACGGGCACCTCTACTACATCCGCCAGCAGGGATCCTTCCAGGTGATCAAGTTCAACCTGGCCAACAAGACGGTGGTTGACAGCTCAGTGTTCCCAGCCGAGGAGCAGATCCCTGTCTTTGGCCTCTCTCCCTTCACCTACATCGAGGTGGCAGCGGATGAGGAGGGGCTCTGGGCCATCTATGCCACCAAGGATGACGAGAAGAACATATGCCTGGCCAAGCTGGACCCCACCTCGCTGGACATTGAGCAGATGTGGGACACGCCGTGCCCGCGGGAGAACGCTGAGGGAGCCTTCGTGGTGTGTGGGGCACTGCACGTGGTCTACAACACCCGCCTGCCCAGTCGCTCCCGCGTCCAGTGCGTCTTCGACGTGAGCGGCACCCTGGCCCCCGAGGACGCCTCCCTCGTCTACTTCCCCAAGCGCTACGGCTCCCACTCCAGCATGAAGTACAGTCCCCACGAGAGGCAGATCTACGCCTGGGACGACGGCTACCAGATCATCTACCGCATGGAGATGAAGAAGAAGCTGGAGGTGTGAGGGGCCATGTTGGGGCATCCCCGCACCCCCAGCCGCCCCACCTGGGCAAGCAAAGCTCTGCCCACCCTACCCCAGCCCCCCCGGTGTGGGACGGCACCTCTGCCCTGTCTCCCATCACTGTGAAAAGAGGAAATGCTGGACCCCAGCCCCGTCCAACCCTGGCATCAGGCGTCCCTGCCTGGGACCCTGCAAAAACCTGGACTAATTTAATGAGATTGTCCTCTCTGTGATATAATGAATAAATACTACGCAGCGAGCTTGGCTGCCTGCTTGGGGGCATGTGGGGCACAGGGACTGGGCTGCCAGAGCTGCCAGCTCCACCTTGCCCTAGGGTCACCCCAAAGGGCGCTTCCCGAGAGCAGTGAACACTGGCAGCTCCTTGGGCAGGGACTGGGCAGGGGTTTGGGGCAGGGATCTAAGATGGGGCTTCAGGCAGGATTCTCCTGCAGGGCGACCTCAGAGCCTGGCTGGGGACAGCTTGTTTTGCACGAACCAAACTGTGAGCAAACAGCAAAATCCCTTTATCTGAGAGGACAAATGGCCATTTTCCTTGTACCAGAGAGGTGTCCTTGCCAGGAGGGCCCAACTGCTGCTACTGCTGCTGCTTTCCCAAGGTCACTTCTAATAAAGTACAGCTCTGTTCCCCTCATGGCTGCAGAGTTGCCACAAACACTTGACGCAGGGACGCAGCAACCCTGAGTCCCTTCCCGTCCCAGGTTCACAGCACTGAGTCCCCACAGAGCTCCAGCAGAGATGGAACAGGGGCTGAGAGGCCCTTGGGCCAGCAGCTCTGCCATGGCCAAGGCTCAGGACCCATCCCCGGTGCTCCGGGGGCCATGGCAGCGCATCCCCCAGTCCCTGTAACATCATCCAGGCCCCACATGCTGCTGCTTGCTCTGCGCTGGGGAGGATGCAGGATCCAAAGATGCTGTGGCCACCCAGAAACCTGCATCTAGTGTGATTTGTTCTGGTCACAGTGTCTCGAGAGCACAGAGGATGGATTACGAGGAGCTGATGTGTTGTTAACCAAGCCTTTTTCACATCAGGGAGTGCTTCTGGGGACTAATGCTGAGCGTGTGGAGCCGTGAACAAGCCTGGATGGGTGAGAATCACATCCTCCTGCTCCAGGGCAAAGGGTCACAGGCTGCTGGGTGTCCAGGAGCTGCCAAGCACGTGGTGGGCCCTGGGGTCACCTGCCCTCCCTGCCACCCCCTGGTGCTCTAAAGCCAAGCATTCGGTATCCCTGTGCAGCCACCTCGAGGGAAGTTGTCCTGCGATTTGGCAGTGACTTGGTATTTGCTCCAAGTTCTTCTGAATCATCATCAAAATATCTTTCGGTTACACAAGAAAATTGTTTAAATCCACACTTTGAATGACTGTAATTGGATGGTGCTGAAAGTTCAACACATTGCAAGTCAGGCAGAGAAATTATCCAAGTGTGAAGGACTCTGTGCACTGTCAAGTTAATTCATAGCCCTTTTCAAGATCAATAACTATGGTAACAGAAATATAATTTTCAGAAATCACACAGTTGCAAGTAATTATGCCAATGATTTCTCTAGCTTGAATTCAAACCGATGGGGCGGCAATGATTCCGCACCAGGAACCACCTTCCAACCTGACCAGGTCCTGCAGGACCTGCCGGCAGCCCCTTGGGCAGCGGCACTCGAGGGACAGGTACGGTCCTGGCAGCAGCTGCCGGTCCCCTCGCACTGAGCATCCCATGGTTATCAAGGATTTCAGTCTCTTCAGACAATCTGGCTCGATAGGCTTCCTCTTGCCACGGGGCAAAGCCTGCGCTGCTGGGAACTGCCAGGAGCAGAGGGAGAGGTCATCCCGGCCAAAGCGGCACAGGGAGCTGAGACCCCACCAGAAAAATGCTCCTGAAAACAGAGGAAAGCATATTTCTCTCCGTCTGGGCTGTCCGAGAGGGGTAAATCCCTGGCTGAGCACCATCCCCGGCTCACAGCAGCGATGGAGAGTTCACACCGACCTCAACCTCTCAGTGCTCGAAGGGACTCGCCCTTGGGCCTGGGGCTGTGGGGACCCTGTGAGTGCCCTGCGGGTGCTGGGAGGAACTGGGTTTGTACAAACGCTCCGGAAAAGAGAAGTGAGATGGAAACATAAACTGTGGTGCCTGATCGGGTTACAAAGCACAGCACTGATCTAGCACTCCACGTCTTCAAAGTACTTCAAGAAACATCAACTAATTAATACTTGTAATATCCCCCATAAAGCAGCAGAGCTTTATCTTTGTCTGCTGACAAACACAGACATAAATCAGATGTTTGATGATGAAAAGAGGCTCAGCTCCGAGCTGGCCGAGGGTGTACCTAAAGGGCAGGACGAGGGGCACTGGGCACAAACTGGAGCACGGGAAGATCCTCGTGGATACGAGGAAAATCTTCCTTCCTGTACAGGTACTGGAGCAATGGAACCATCTGCCAGGGAGGGGGTGAAGACTCCTCCAGAGCAATCTCGGCCCAGCTGGATGTGCTCCTGTGCAGCTGCTGGAGGTGACCTGCGGGAGCAGGGGCTCAGGACTGGGTGAGTTCCAGAGGGCTCTTCATCCTCACCATCCTCAGATTCCGTAAGAGACACCTGCACAGCATGAGAGAGCTCGGAGGAAGCACAACTGAGCAGCTCTCCTGCCTGACAACCCAGAGGAGAGGAGGGTTATCCACAACAGAAAAGCAGCCTATGTCTATGGACAGGTGCTCACCATGGGATACAAAGGTGCTCCTGCTCTCTGCACCTGCCCCGAGACCCCCGACCACCTCCAAGGCACCACTCATCCTTTGCTGCCTGCAGACACAGGAGTTCATCCCCTGCTGGGCTTTATTGACTTCTTCATTTCTCGCTTAAATATTTATCAACCCCATGAGGAGAAAGCAGAGGCTGTGGCACAGCTGGTGGGAGGGACAGGGCCCTGAGTGCCCTCAGAGGTGTTAATTGCCCCCAACAGCCTCTCTGCTCCCTGCAGCTCCTCAGGACAACCTGCTCCTCTTCCATGTGGGAGCTTTTCAAGCCCCTTTTTTCCAAGTGGTGGTCCTGCTCCTGACGGAGGTGGCTGTGGGACAGGGGGTGTCCCTCTCTGCAGCCGTGGGTGTCTGTGGGCTCGGTGTGGGGTGGCCGGTGGCCCCTGCTCCAGCCCTGAGCTCTGGGAGCAGAGCCCTCACAGCTGCGCAGCTGTTATCACATTAATGTTATCACTTTCCTTAATGAGGGGTTAGTGGGAAATATGCTAATGTCCCTGCTCCTGTCAAGTCGCTGCTTTCCTCATGAGTCTGCAGCTCCTTCTGCTTTAACTGCCAGATATTTTATCTCTTTAAAGAGTCGTCTCTGTAAGTAATAATCCCTTTCATCTCTCTTCTCTTCAAAACTGCTTCTCTTTGGAAAGGAATCTGATAAAGTAAATTGAGAATTTATGCTAAAAGTGGAAAGAGAAAGCGAGATCTTCTGGCTAATTTTTCCCCTTTGTCTAACTCTCAAGGATATTGGTTTTTCTTCCTCCCCTGACTTTGTCAGCTCACAAGAGCTATTGATGAAGTGAAAAGGCTCTGCCTGCGCTTTCAGAAACAAGGAACCCAAATTAAAAGTAGGCAACTTAAACAAGCGTCTCATAAAGATGCTATTGTATTGGGACACGACGGGGGGGGCAATTCCTCCATTTAATACTTTCATAATGGGTGGTTGGCAAGTTTAATCACAGGCTTTTAACTTCAAATAGGTATTTCTGCCCACGTAACATCTGGTCGAGGCCTAACACGTCACACACGGGTTGGGGGACAACAAAGCTCTGAGCGCAGGACTCTGTGGCAGAGGTTGGAGGCTGTCGGAGCCTGCGATGCTCTCGGCAGTGCTCGGCACAGCTCAGTGGCAGCAGGTTCCTTGCAGCCCTTTGAACTTCCTAATGGAGAAGTAGAATAAACAAACCCGGCTGTGCCAGGAGCGTGTGCTTGGAGCTTCGTTGCAGATGGGGAGAGCTCAGGTCTGAGGTTGTGTGTTGGTCTGCAGCAGCTCAAAGGAAGGGACAGAAACTGAAGGATCCTTTAAAAAGTTGGGTTCTGCAGAACTGAGGGGTCCCCACAGGGCTGGCTCCCCCCGGCCCAGCAGCCTGGGCTCCCCTCATCCTGCCAAGATCAGGGTGGCCTCTCCTTCCATTCCTCCTGACAGGGAGACTAAAAATAAAGTCTTCAAATTTGAAGCTCACAGCTGTGTCGGAGAAGCTGTAGTTTGTGACACACGCACAGTTTCATTATTTTCTGGACAGTCCCAGTGACTGACAGGCTTTGCAGTTATTTTGATCCAGATGGATCACTCGGGATGCTCTGCTCCCCTCCCCTTTGTGGTAAGGAATCCGACTCCATCCAACACGGATATTGCTCATGTGCAAAGGACCCACACGGGCAGCTTGAACCATCCCTGGGATTTTACGCATCCTTCGTCTATGTGATTTCACCAGGATTTATTTCGGGTGTTATCATTACTAATGCTGCTATAACGAAAGATGTTTCCTGAGGACAGAAAAATACCAGCTCAGCTATTCAGCAAAGCAGTGTTTTAATCCTCTTCTCTCTGAAAATCAGCTCCCGAGAGCCATCCTGGACTAGATCCGAATTTCCTACTGAATTCACGCTCCTGAGGCAGAAGTGCTGAAGGATGCAGTGATGCTCCCTGTGCAAAGCAGGCCTGGGGGTTCCCTCCCCAGCGCTTTGCCCCAGCACCGGCTCCAGCTCTAAAATACTCCAGCTCCAGCTTTGCTTGTCTGTTTGCCCCATGGAACACGGGGTCTGGGATCCTCGGCTGCTCCAGCGCTGGGTTGGCCGCAGGCTGCAGGGTTAGAGCAGCTCTCCCTGCGCTGCTCACCCGCAGAGACCCTGTCCTCCTGCTGCAGGTGTCTGACAATGCAGAGGGAGAGATAACCATGGTAACTGGGATCATTACAGAAAATTGCTGCCATCACTACCGAGGTAGGGTCAAAACAAATAGAAATTACCAATTTTTCTGTTTCTAATAAAACACAGGACTGTATTATTGACTAGCTAATTGCTCAGTTAAATGGATTTCTCAAAAATCACTCACAACCCCTTGTAAAGGAAAATGATGCAAAGATGAGCACTTCTAGGGAATTGCTCAGCCAAGGAAAAATGGGAAATCTGATTTAATCCACGAGGCAAAGCCACTGGAAGGGCACCCGCCGGAGATGCCTGTCGCTGTGGGCAGAGGCACCACCAGGGCTGGGTTTGGGTCGGGGTTTGGGTCGGGGTTTGGGGCAGAGGGGTCGCACAAGGGCAGTCACAGCCGAGCCAGAGCAGCCGCAGGGCCCTGTCCCAGACCTGGGACACACGTGTCCCTCGTGTCTCCCTGTTTCCACTCCCAGAGGGCACTTGCTGGTCCTGTTTGGAAAGCAAGGTTCTAACAGATAGTGCGACAGAGGGGAAAACGAGTGCAATGAAATTAGTGTTAATGCATCCATGAATTTGCAAAGGCAAACCAGTCCCTGACCATGCCAAGTGCTGGAGTCCAGCCATGAATTTTACAGTCCTTGTCTTCCAGTTTTCAGTCCCTTTTAACCTAAAAATGCTTTGAGCCTCACAATCTGCAGGACTCGACAGCCAAACACTGGGGCCACGAACAGAGTTGGCTTTGTAACCGGCTCCTGCAGGAGATCCCCCTCACGGCTCTGTTCTCCATTGTCAGCTCCTCCTTGACTGCAGATTTCTAGGAAATGAGGGCTGTAAATGAAAAGCATGTTTCCCCAGCTGAGCCACCTCCAGTGTCAGTGTCTCTGCCACCTCCTGCTTCCCTCCATCCCCAGCCCAGGGCTTGCTTTGGTGACAGAAAGGCTCAGGTTGTTATAGAGTAAATGAAGAAAGAAATATCATTTAATCAAGCTGGCGGTGGCAGCCCCGTCCTCGCCCAGGGGTGGGGATGCAGCAGAGGTGTCCATACTCTTTCCTGGGATGGACATCTTGGCACAGGCTTTTCCACCCAGAGCAGTGGTCCCGGCCCCATTGTTTGGGGTGGGAAGTAGAATGTTCCAGATTTTAATCCTCACACTTTATTTCTTCCTCTGGCTAAATAAACCCCTATTAAACTCGGTCTCCAGCCATCCGTGGTTAGCCCTGACGGGTGTTTGTTGCTGGCGAATCTGACCATCCTGCTCCTGGTGGAACATGTGCCGATCTCTGTCTCCTGTGGAAGCATCTTATTTTATGCTCATCATTCACACTCATCAGACAAATTCCACGTTTCAAAGGAGCTTGATTTTTAAATATTGTGGATTTATGACAGCAGCTGATGAAGATCTTCATTGGCATTTTGGCATCTTTCTTTGCTCAGGACAGCGTTCGGCTGCTCCCAAGGCACCAGGATGATCTGGCCGTGCAGCCCAGTGCTGTCGGCACCCGAGGAGGAGAATTCTCTGCCATCCTGGGGCTGCAGCTCTTCCCTGCTCCAGGACGAGGGGGGAAATTCGCTGTGGCACCACAGGGCCAGGGCGGCAAAGCCCTGAGGAGGGACCAGCTCCAGGCAGAGCTCAGTATCCCTGCAGAGCACCCACAGGGAGCAGCAATTAGAGCTTCATTAGACACAGCTGAGGTTACACAACAGGCAGAAAGGGCCTCCTGGTTTCTGTAGCTATCATGTCCCAGAAAATCTGCATTAATTCCTCCCTGGCAGGCAGGGGCCGTACCCGATTGCTGGGCCTTCAACACCAGCTTTCAGACCAGACTTGTTTGAGGGGTTTCAGTGCACTCTGGGCTTTCGAGGGCTTCTGGGCACTGCCCAGTCCTGTGGGAACAAAGCCTCAGTGCAGGGAGCAAGGCTGATGGAGCTGGAGGGAGACACGGTGAGGCATCCGTGGCTCGGGACTGGAGGGGTCGGCAGAGACGCCAGAAGAAATTTGATAGAGCAATGAGCTAAATCCTCCTTCATTCCTGTAAGCTATCCAAGAGTAACGCCAGCAAACTGCTTCATTAAAAAATTGCTGCTCTTCCACTCTATCCCTTGTGGCAACGAAGAAGCCCTCATCATCCGAGGCAATTTGCAATGGAGAGGGAGGCACAGTGGCTAATGGCAGATTAGGAGAAATTCTTCCACTTTGGAAGCAATTAGCAACCCAAAATGTATTGATAGATGTGGGTTTGGTGAGTGACCCCCACTTCTCAGTTCCCTCTTTGCTGCAGGATGGGGTCGACAGTGCCAAGTAGATGCTGCCTTGTGCCCACAGCCCTTTCCGCTGCCAGCAACCCCAGGCACCCCCATAACCCCCATAACCCCCACCCTGCCCAGGGCCAGGTTCCTACAGCTCCTCCATCCCAGGAGGGACACCCACTGAGGGGTCCCTGCTGCTCTGGTTCTGAGAGGCTTTCTCCCCTAATCCTACTCCTGCTACCTCTGGTGCTGCAGGTAACGGTGTCCGCACTCGGCTCTGGTGCCAGCTGTTCCCACGGCAACAGAACATGCTCTGGATTTGCCTTGACCCATCCTGAGGTGCTTTATTAGCTTTAATGAGCTGCGTTTTTAATAGAAGCTTACACTGGACTTTTGAAATATGTGTCCTTTAAATTCCATGTTTTTTAATTAAAAAATGACATGGGAACATAAGATATGTAATTATATTTGCATGACTAACACACTGTCTTAAAATATATATATAAATAAAGCTGTTAAATATAATTACAAGTTATCTTTGAGAAAAGTCCAGAGGGGGCAAAAAATTCCTAATTCATCTCTTGAACATTCAGGCACTGAAGGCTGAACATGGAGGTCTGTGAGCCAAGCAGAGCTGCTGGCACTTGGAGCAGGATCCAGATTTATAGAATCATAGAACAACCAGGTTGGAAGGGACCCATCGGATCTTCTAGTCCAACCATTCCTATCAAACATTAAACCAAGTCCCTCAAGACCTCATCCACCCGTCCCTTAAACACCTCCAGGGAAGGGGAATCAACCCCCTCCCTGGGCAGCCTGTTCCAATGCCCAATGACCCTCTATGTGAAAAACTTCCTCCTAATCTCCAGCCTAAGCTTGTGCATCTGCAAAGAGGAGATGAACTCCCCTTCTCCCAGTTTCCTGCAGCTCTGGCCTCCTGACAGCTCTGATTTTGGGGTGATGCTCCCACAAAGTGGACAGAGGTTGCTCAGAGCCGACCAGCCACAGGGTCCCCACTGAGCTGCAGCTGACGCAACTCAGGCTTCCTGAGCACAGTGAGCAGGAGATCCCCGGAGCTGCACTCGCTGGAACTGGCACAGGATGAGCTCTGCCTGGGCCGTGTGCCCTGCAGCTGCTGTGCCAGCAGAGATCACCGAGAGACGATGGCAGTGGGGTTTGTGCATCTCAGAGCTGCGACTTCATGTAAATGACAGAGTTTCTAGTCCCAGGGAGGTCATCCTTGCATGATGCATTATAATTAGAAATCAGATCCCTGACCCGGCATTTAAATCAACACACAACTCAACCGCTAAGGATAATCTTAATGGCAGGAAGAACCATCAGGGCCCTGGAGAGACAAACCCCAGCAGGATGAGAACAAGAAGCCAGGGACTGCTAGATTAGAGAGACGACCAAGAGGGCAAATAACAGAAGTAGGAAAAAATGGAGAACACGTAAAGAACTGAGATAAGGACCCCAAAGAATGGGGCTATACTTTTCTCAAATGGGCAGTAATTTACTGGCTAATTTATTAGCTTATGACATGGCTGGAGCTGTCCTGGGGGAACGGCTGCTCCTTCCCCATCCCAGCTCCCTGCACAGCGTGAAGAGCAGAGCTTCACCACAGCTCAAACTCATCCTCCGTTGGTTGTTTTTCAGTTTTTTTCTCATATACCAAATTACTCTGTTCTCAGATGTTTGGGACTTGTACAGAGCAACACAAAGGACTCATGGGGGTTTCTCTTCTCCCTCTGTCCCCATCACTAAACCAGCAGTAATTAAGAGGCAGCCCTCACGCCAGTGTCTCCTGCCCTTCCTGCACTCAGCCTTTGTTCTATGAAACTGGAGACTGTGAGACTAAAACTAAAAAGAAAGGGGAAATAATAATTAAAAAAGAAGGTCTGGGAATGCTCATGTGTGTTTATTTTGCTTGCAGTACTCAAAATAAAATAGACTATTCATTTGTGGCTGCTCGTGAACTCTGCAGAGTGACCGGGAGCCAGTACTTGCTCTGAACTCCTTCCCCAGCCAGTGAGCCCAGTAGCCACACATCAGGGTCTCCCAGTATCAGTGTCCCTGTCAGCCTGGCACAGAGCATCGAGCCCTGGAGCCACACGGGCGGCAACGAGCACCCTGCATGGAGAGTGAAATCCACCTCTGCAGTGAGTCCCACAACAGCAAACCCTCCCAGGGGCCAGGGCCCTGCCATGGGTCTCCTTATGCTGCTTGGTAATAACTTAAGCTACTCTGTGAGTTCTTATTGTACAGTTAAAAGTGGGATGGAAAGTGAGGAGCAAGAAAGCAAATTAACTAATCCTGGTACGGCACTCGTGCCAGGCTCAGCTCATTTCTGGAGTTATAATCCCTCTCTAGATGAAAGGGAAATATTTGCACTTGTACAGAATATTTCATTTCCATTAGTGTGACCAATGTTCTCGAGTGGCTGAGTTGAGGCAACGACAAACACACAATGGTCTGATTATCCCCACACCGAGGGATGTGGCAGGATCTCAGCATTTAAGGCGTGAGTGCAGGGGGCTGAGCTATCCAGGCGTGGGTGTGATTCACCGGCGAGAGATCCAGTTTTCCAGAAACACAAGTGACAGCCAGTGTTGAGTGGGAATTGATTATCAGTGTGAAGCAAGGATTAAAAATAGAGGCTTTGTGTCAAACCCCACGTATGTTTTGACTAAATCCTAGATAACAAGAAGAATGGGTAAAAGACAGAGATTGCACAGAAAGCCCCAAAACCCAAGAAGCCAGGATTAAAGAAGAAAAGGCTCTAAGTGGGTTAGTGCAATTAGTGATCATCAAGTGTTGTCCTTGCATCCAGCTGGGAAGCTGCCGAGGCTTCTTCTAGGTGTGTCTGGCACTACAGGCATTTGGCTCTGCAGAGCTGCAAGAGGCCTCCCACCTCACGGCATCGAATCCCCGAAGCCGCATTCAGCTCAAGCCATGGGCCAGGAGCCTCACGGTCACTTCTGAACCAACCACCACTGTAAGTTAATTATTCTAAATGGGTAGAAAGTCTTTCCTCTAACAAGATCCAGAACATTCCCAGAACTGTTGAGTTGTCTCAGAAAGGGGTATTCCCAGCCAGGTCCCTCAGTAGGTGTTTACAGAACTCCTTGTACTGGAAAGCTAATGCAGTTTTACCACCTTTGTTGTTTCAGTGAACTGTAAGTGCTTGAAATACATACATTTTGTTTCTGTGACCAGAACTCAGCCATTCCCCAAGAGAGCTGCACTGGCTCTTCCAGGATCATCAGGAACTGCAGAGTTTATGGGCTAAGGAGCGTCTGCTCCGAATGGCGCTGCCTGCCCTTGCTGTGCCGCTCACCACATGAGGGTCTGTCATTATCCCACTTTAGAGTATCTGCTGTGGTTACTGAAACCTTCTAAAATCACAGAACACACAGTTGCTGCTTTCACAGAAGGAAGTGTTTCACAAGGCAAGAGTTACAAATAAAATTATTTTATTGAGTTTTTGCTCCTATAGCATGTGGCACGTAAAGAGAATTAAGACACCAGGTGTGATGAGAAATTATGTGTTTGTCCTTCAGTGAACAAAGGATTCATTTCACCCAAAAAACCTGATGCATACAAAGACCCTTCTCTGCCAATCATGATACTCAGTGGTCACTGATGCTGCAACTTACAGCAAGATGGAAACTGAAGCTGAGCAGAAGGTTCTTACCGATGGATGCTGCTCTGCTCACCCAATGTGAGGAGGAAAGGCTACCTCGCTAGCTAATATTGTTTTAACTTGAAACCAAAATATTTGCATTTACTTAACTAAATTACAGTGGAACAGCACAAGTGTACTTACTAACTCAGAGAAAACTCCATGATGAGAAAGTGTCCCTAAGCCACAGCTGCCTGATAAGGAGCGTCTGGCTGAGCTGTGTTTGCAAAGCTAGTGCTTGGGATGTTTTAACTTCGCTTTTGGCCTCAGCAGCCAAGGAACCAGCAAAGTTTAATTTTTTTCGAAACTTGATCTTCCTCCAGGGATTGGGCCTCAGAAACTTTTTTCATTAAGGAAGTGCTGATCATTCAAGAAAACAGCTTGGAGGGTTTTTTGGCTTTGGTTGCGTTTCTGTACTTCCGTTTACCCTTTTGTTCACCCTTCATTACTAGGATGATACGAAAAATAAAGACCTAGTGCTCATGCAAGGATGTCACCTATTTCTGCAGCATCATTCCCACTTTATGTCCAAACCCCACTCGACAACACTGTTCTCTCCACTGTGCTCCAGATAACAGGGTGATGTACGGGGTACGTGTGGCAGCTACGAGGGGTCTTAAGAAACTGTTCATGCAAGTAGCTCTGAAGAAACTTCAAATACAGGTCAAAACCCAGGTTTTCTGTCCTAAGGATCTGAGGGCATTTTGTATACATGACACCAGGAATGTGGGATACACACTGCACAAACTGCTGACAGCTCATAACAACCTCTACACGGACGGGAAACCTGTGATCAGGCTGCTGGGCTGGGGCTGACCACGACAGCCAGGAGCTGCTCGCAGGTCAGGAGAAGCCCCTCGTGTCTGTCGTCGCTGCTCGACTGGGCACAGACGGGGCCGGTTCCACTGCTCTCCTGGCCGCGGGTGCTGCCCGTGGGCACTCGCAGCATCTCTGCGCTTCTCCAGCCTTCAGACACACTAAAAACTATTTTACATGTTATTTTACAGTCCAAGCTTCCAGCTCATGTCTCAGCCCTCCTTCCTCCTCTGGAAACAGATCCGTACAATAAAAGCCACAAAAGAACATCACCTTGGGAGACATATTAGACAAAGACATATTTGACCACGAAACGGGTTTCTGCCTTTACTTACGAAGGAACAACTAGACTGGAAAGTCTCGCTGCTGCCACTACCACTCGGCAACACATTACTGAGGCTGTAGGCCAAGGGCAAAAATCACTTGGTTTAGTCCCATTTTCCTCGACGCTCTCCGGATCATGGGGTGGGTGGTGGTTTGGGTGAGGGACAGGAGCCCTGGCTGTCGAAGCTCGCGGCCCGACCGTGCCACTGGTGGGAGAGAAAGGAAAGTGGGTCTGAGCAGACAGGAGAAACGATCTGAACATCCCTCCACCCCTTCAGCGTGCGGCACAGCTCCCACATTGCCATATCTGTTCTACAGCCTGTTTCATCAAACACCTGCTTTTAACCACTCAGGATGAATTACTGAACAATTTGCTTTATTGCTCTGTAAATCAGTTCTCAGCCGTGAGGAATTGCTCACAAAAAAGGAGAAATAAACTGTATCTGTATGAGCTACGAAGACCAAGTTTTCTCTCTGTTGAGCTTTCTGTTGTTGCCTGGTCTGGTGCTGTTGCTTTCCCGTTTTAAAGAACTGCCTAATTGCAGAATTACTTGAGTCTTTCCAGTCTGGCAATGTGACTTCACAGAAGCTGTGTCCACATTTCTCAGAGTGAAATCAAATCAGAGCCAGAGGATATAGCAAATTTTTTTTTTTTGCCATACATATAGGATCATAAATTATTAGTCATCCGCCTTTGGGGCTATTATTATAATACAAACCCATTATTCCTCCAGCTTTGGAATACTTGCCCATATCACCATCCAGTATTATTAAATTCAAATGACAAATGATAGACAACAGGAGGCAAAGCACTTCCACTGCTCCATCCCACCCCCTGTCCCGGATCCATTCCCTCCTCCCTTACATCAACCAAAGCCATTTTCTGACTGACACTAATGCTCAAGCAGGTACGAATTTCACTTCTGTGGATGAAAACTCACTTGGCAAGCTCTTGCCTTGGTAAAGGCATTTCAAATGAAATGCAACTGCAAACGAGGGCTGAGCAGAAACTAGTGACTGAAGAGGCTGGGAAGTTTGTCCTTCCAAACAGACTGTCCTAAGGCAAGAAAACAGTTCCGCCTGAGTTTCTCATGTCAAACGAATTTGCTAAAATCCTCAAAAAACTAATAATATGGATAAAACCTCCCTGTAAGAATCACCAAAACCAGCAGATGAGCAGGAATTAAACAGAACTGGGCTTTTGGCGGAGTCCTTGGCAAGCTCCTTGCATCACTCTGCTTGCAGTGATTGGGACAACTACTTCAAAAATGAGATGAAACTCTTCCAAGAGCAGGTTCAAGTGACCAGTGTGCCACGAGGAACTGGGAGATATTGTTTTCTTTGTTTAATTAGCAAAGGTGAACCATTCATTGTATAATTAACAGTCAGAACCTAGGAAGAGTTCACTGAAAGTCAAACATACCCTAAAGTCTGGAAGAGGGTGGTTTTGCATATCTTTCAAGATAAGTGGCTGTTCTCCATGATGGGCATGACTTGGCTCTTAGCAAAGTTTTAAGTTTTCATCTGGAGAATTATTTTAAACAAATAAATGTTCCCATGCTGACTGTCAGAGGGACTCGGCCACATCAAAGGCCCATTTTGCATTACACTGAAGCTGCTGCTCTGCAATATCAAGCAGAGTTTGTCTTTCACAGATAACAGGGACTTTTCCAGTTTTCAGAAGTCCTCTTCAAAGCCTCGAAAGATGAGCTGCAATTTTATATTTCTTTTTATAGCCACATCACTTAATCTGGCTGATGGATGCATTCGGGAGACAACAGTGGGTGGGATGGGTGAAGACCCCCAGGGAGGCTGAGGCTACGGCAGAAGGTACCAGCAGGACCTCAGGGATGAAAAATGGAAACAGGTTTGTGCTGCGGCAAGAGTTCATTGTCAGAATAACTTCAAAACACAACAGCAAGTGGGGTTCTCATCTCCCGCAAACAAACTCTCCCTATGAACAGCTGTCTGAAGAGGATAGCACTTAGAAGCCTGTAATTAATGATTCATTTGCACACATTCTCTTTTTAATGATGATGGTCGTTAAAGAAGTGCCATGATTGAGGTTTGTTACCCACTGTTGATAAATATGGAGCAACCATAGCCATAAAGCGAGTTTCCCTAAATGCCTCAGCGGAGAAAGAGAAGAAAGAGCAACACAGGTTCATGGAGAAAGGGTCCAAGCCTTGTTGACAACCCACAAATGAGGAGTTTGGTCCATGTTCTTACAGTAGTGCGGTTGGTGGGACAGGCCGATGCTGCCTCCTCGTGTTGGTCAGTCCAGGAACCATCCCTGCAACACAGGACAAGGCTGGTGGCCCAGCCCAGGGAGTACAGCCCCAGGGGCACTGGTGTCCGTCCGTCTGCCCGTCCATCCGTCCGTCCGTCCATCCATCCCACACCACTAGGAGCTGGGGACCAGAGCTGCTACATCCTCGTGGTGCAACACACCTCTCGTGATGGTATTACTGGTAACTTCAGCAGAACCTGGGATTCTGAGCTGTGGTCAAACTGCAGTGGAAACACTTTCTTTTTGGCCAGCGATGCTTCAAGGCACTCCAGGCACAGCAGTACGCATGTAGGATAGTCCAGAAATTCCAGGTTCCACACCTTTTTCTATGTCCATCTGCAGTCCTGAGTCGTGCAGTAGGGGAGGAGACCAGGACATCCATCCGTGGAGCAGCACAGAGAGATGGCAGCGGCACCGAGCTGCTCTGAGCTCCCTGGCTAATGACTTCAGTCATCTGTTTCTCAATTTATACCTTCAAAAAGACAATTCAATCCTAGCTATCCTGCTCTCAAGTTAAGATCAAGCACTCAATCAAGAAAGACACTGATGTACAGCAGAGGCCGTTTCTAATCACCAGAGCAAACAGCAGTGAGCATGAGGATCAACTAGAAGGCAAACGCTCTATTTGCCACTGCCCAGCAGCAAACGCTCTTGAAGATGAAGATAGAGATGACAACTCAGGATAGCAACACAGCCTGAGCTCACACCCACAAAGAGATGAGGGTGGAAAAAGGATGGAGGGTCAGACGCTTCTCCCCAGCATCTGCGTTCAAGGGCAGATGGACGAGGCTGACAACACACAGCCACGACCCTCGTCCCCCAGAGCAGAGCCCCTCGATGGCCTCTGTGTGAGCAGGGACCTGGAGCTGACCTTGTGGATATAAAGCACAAATGGTTTTTAAAATGTGCACAAGCACATATGGAAAAGGTGATGCGATTACTTGTAACCAAAAGGTACTGTTTCTCGTTAATTTTTCACCAGGAGCCTCTGTCTTTTCTGTTTGGGTTTTTTAAGCTGCACAGGGGATTTGCAGACAGCAGTGCTACAACTTAAAAGGGCAAATAAGCACAAAGACCATTTGCTTGCTGGCTCTGTAGACCAGCTTGTGGCAGAAATACCAGAACAGATGATCAGAGGCTTTTTTCTCTCTTTTCTTTTAAGCAGAGCTCCTGACCTGTGCACCGGGGGGTGAAATGATTCACTCAGGGTTTTTTTCCAGAGTCTTAGGGTCTCAGTAGTGCTTTTCAAAGTGAGTTTCAGAAGTGAGTCATCTTACATGCCTGCCTTTGTTTCTCTGAGTTTCATCACAATAATTGTCTCCTTTATTTTTTTTCCTACTGATTATCAAAAACTTTGCAGGAGGTTTTCTGTCAGAGTCTCACCTGCATCTGAAGAATAGTAGTAAAGTCAGGTACATCACAAACAGGAGAAGGGGCTCTGCCCTGGGCTGGATGCAGCAGCCAGGAGATGCTGCGGGAGATGCAGTTGCCGAGCTCACCAATCCACAATAGACGATTGAGGGTTTATGCTGAAACTCAGCAGTGGCTGATCCCAGCTCTCTGTGCAGGAGGGAGGATGTGCCTCTGGGACAGGCACGTCTGAGTTTCAGAAACCTGCCTGATGAATAAGGGCTGGGATGGAGAACACTGAGTACAAACTATGCTCTCGTTAGCGCAAAGAGTAGCGAAGAAACACAGGGTCTGATGCATACTAATTCCGCCTGCAGTGGAGGATCGCCAAGCCTCACGCAGCTCAGCACCTGAACTTCAAAGGGGAAAGAAAATGCTTTTTGTTAAGTACTTAGTCTGTGGCTTTGAGGGAAAACGCCTCCTTAGCCCCAGATATGTTTTATTGCCTTTATTACACTGTCCCTGGCCACAGACGCTGGTTTTCTTTTCGTACCTGAAGTGGCAATAACATCCATGCCATTTTCTCTCTCCTCCAGAATTTATGACCTAAACCAGGCAGAACCCAAAGAGCTCTATCGGAGCATGAGAAAATGGAGCGCGAGGAGGAAGAAAACGCTGGAGATGGTCAAAATGGTACTGAGGCATTTCAGCCCTGCTGTATCACCTGGGGCTGCATCAAGTGAATCTTTTTCTCTGGAGATACTTAAAGCAATTACATTTGTTCTATTTATTCTCCTGCAAAGGCTTGGAGATGAGTCAACAGAAAAATCTTCCAGGATGAAAAAACTGAAACTTGAACCAGGCAATATCCCTGGACAATTTGTTCTGCAGTCAGAGCAGCATTCGCTTCCCTCACTGCTTCTCCATCTCTAACTGAAAAACCCCAATATGGTACCAATCACATCTGTAAATACAATGTCGTTCGTTCCTGCTTGAAAGCTCAAGGAGCTATTTTGAGACCACACAGAGATACTTGTTTTCTAGAATTCATTTCTGGTGAGAAAATTCCCTCAGCTCTTGTCAGAAGCCCCCAAGTGGGAGCAGGATCTCTCTGAAATCCTCAAAGCAGCTCAGCCATGCGCAGTGCTTGCATTAAAAGGAAAATTAAAACTCCACGCACCTCTTTCAAAGACTTCTTCACCTCCACTAGCGGGTGCCAGTGCGCAATGGGCTTGCGTGGATATGCCAGCATCTCATTCCAGTGGTCTCTGCCCAGTCCCTCAGCATTGACCCCCACACGGCAGACGCCAATGATCTCGTTATGACCCACTCTGAAGAACAAGAGAAAAGCAAGATGATCGATGTTATCAAGTGCCATGAGGCGCTAGTGACCATCAGCTGTCACATCAGCACAGGGAGAGTAGGAGCTTGTCTGACACTGTGTGCATGCAGCCCCAGCCCTGCCATCCCCAGAAAGAATTACAGCAACATTAAAATGATTGGAATTGTAGTTCAGTCTAGATATGGAATCCAGAAGGACGTGTGATGTAGTGGTGAATGGCGAGAGCAAGTTCAGTGATGGGTAATTCATACAGTAAACCATTTGCTTCCCAAAGCAGGGTCACTGTTTGCAGGACAAGCACACAGGGAAGTGAAATACTGGCTCAAGGAAATGCCATTAAAGCAAAGGACCAGCTTTACCTTACTTACTGTTCTGCCTCATGATTTCCCATACCCATAAATACAGGTGACACTTTAACGGTAAATGCCCAGAGACAGATTTCTGCCGCAGAGCTGGGCATACACACCGTGATACTAAGGGAACGGCTACTGAGCAGAAAAACCTGCAGCCAAGGGGATGCTGTCCCCTCCTGCTTCCCAGAGCCTCCCACCTACCGATCATAATCCATGACAGAGATAAGCAGGCTGACTTGATCCATGTTCTCCGGGGGAATGTCAAAGATTATTGCTTCATTGTAGGTTGGATTAAGTGTGTTTTTCTTTATGGTGGTTTTCTTCTTTTTCAGTCTTCGCCCATCACAGAGCAAAGACACTTTGACATACGGATCTGGAGAAGAAGAGATAGGAAAAGGATGGAGGTTTATTTTGTTGCCATCAAGGCAGGAACAGCACTGTCAGAGGATGGGCTGTGGATTCCCACGGGCCAAAGGCACCTCTGAAATGTACTGGTTCGAGTGCTGACACGAGGTTCAGGCCCAGGACAGTCAGCACTGCAGATGCCTTGGCAGGGAAAAAACAGCTGTTTCCGTACATTTTGCATGATGAGGATTTTCAAGGAGGCCCCTTGGCAAAGGCAGAGCCCATCTCCCCCCGCAGGCTGCAACGGGCACCGGGCACTCGGGCGCTGGAGCCTGCGTCAACCGCAGCGACAAGCCCAGGGCTTTCTCTGAACAAAACCCATAACTTTTACAGAATTTGCCAAGACAGCAAAACGTAACAGAGCATTTTGAGATGACAAATAGGTAGAGGGGGTTATTTTATGGGCATTTTTTCCTGCACTGCTACCAAAATCATTCAGTTGTTGATATTACATAGCAGAGTTACAGTGAGTAGTGGACTTTTAAAACCCATTTCCCCAACGTCAGAGAGAAACAGAACGAAAAGGTATTAGGGCAGCTCTGTTTCGCACGCTTTCCACTGGCTGATCACAGCAGAATGTGCTCAAGTTACAAACAGCTCCTGTCTGCTCTAAGGGCTGCTCAGGCGATTTCTATGCATTTTCAAGTAACAGTAAACGTGAGATGTATTATTGCAGAAACGCTGAGCTGGCATCCCCTGAAGCCTCAATCCTCAGACATTTCATACAGCATCAAGCTCCAACTGAGCAGGAACGTTTTCTGCAAAGAATTTTCACTGCATTGTTACTGCCTTTTATACAAGTCATCAATGAAACTCAAGCACTATGATGTTGAGCTCTGAGAAGGAAACTGCTTTTTATGTTGAAATCCAGAATTTATGCACATTGAACTTCCAAGCCAAGACTTTGGAGCTGTGAACATGTGCAGTGTTTGGGTGACTTTGCTCCTAATGTGTGAGTCCTGTCACTGCACAGAGGGATATGCACTCACCTGGGATTTACCCATGTGGCCCAGGATCCTTTCCTGATCTTGGGTGAAATGGTTGATTCAGTTCTCTGATGGAAAACTCCCTACACACAGAAATCTGCAGGAGTCAACATCTGCGACAGCCCTGAAGTGTCCGAACCCAGGGAAGTATCAGAGCTCTGACTCTGTAAACTCCTCTGTGGAGATGGGAAATCACTGACAGGCTCCTCGAATAGTATATTCTGGTCTATAACTATCCTACCTGGGCTCACACCTTTGGGGATGGGTTTAAAAGATAATTCTACTTTTAAAATTGTGTGTGTACTTAAAACATGGGCAAAGCTTTGTTAGGTGATACTGAGGCTGCTCTGGGAGAGGAGGAAGAAGGGTGAGTGTGTGGAGCCCTCAGCCAGCAGGCACCTACCTGAGTAACCAGTGATATCCATAGCTTTGAGATTCCGGCATTTAATGACTGTTAAGGTGAGGCGACCTGCAGTTGGCAAATAACAAAGGGAAAACATGATCTCTCCCAGGTCCACGCTTTCCTTTAATGAAACAGAGAACACATCGTGTTGGAAATGTGCAAGAACCAGCTGAGCTGCCTCCCCCCTTCACCACAACACCCACACAGCAGTCCCACAGCTCTCCTACCAGCACAGGTTTTTCGCTTCCCTACATGGTGGTTGGTGCTGTAGAATTTATTTTCTGGTGTATCCCCAACATTATTTGGCCAACTATGAATACTGGGAATACTACAGCTTCTAATCAGCATTAAGGCCAATATTCCATTCCTCAGTATGTGTTTTCTATTGCAACACGACAGCTAACATGCTCCTCTTCTCCTGCTCCTCTACCTACACAGAAGTCAAAGCTAACAGCGAATGAAGACTGTTCAAGAAGAGGAAATGAAGAGGAAGCGACATGGGTGCCGAGTTCTGTTTGGATATACAGTACGTATCTTCCCACCCCACGTGTGCGACACTGACGTCTATTTCCTCAAATGGAGAAGTGCTCAGCACAGAGCGAGAGCACAGAAAGGTGAGACTGTATCACACAGCAGAGAACACAGACGGCTCTGAGGTACACAGCGATTTTCCCTGAAGATGAGCATGAATTACTGGGTAGTTAGAGGCTGGGGGTGATTGCTCTAATACAGAAGAGAACCAGCAAGGGCTCCATTGAGCAGCAGTTGAGCTTTTAGCTTGTGACCTGCTCACTCTTGGACACCAACCCCTTGGAGACGCCTTCAAAGAACTGACAAATGCATTATGAGGCATCTGTATTGATGTATATAAATAGTGAGATAACCAGCAGGTGGCACACAGAAACGTTTGGTACTTTCTAGACTGCATAGAGGCAAATACAATTTACTCATTAGTGCCCTGGAAAACAACTTTTACACACAGTCTTCAGCACCTCTTGTACATGCAGCTTTATGCTCCTCCTAAGGCCCCCATCCCATCATTGCTTTGCTCATGGGAACTCAGGAAAGAAAAACAATGAAACCAAAAGCAGTATTTAAACTAGACAGATGAAGTCAGCAGAAAGATTTCAAAATACCTTCCAAAAATGGATTTTTACAGAAACAATCTTATTTTGTACATACAGATCCCACATCTGTAGAGCAAAAAAAAAACCCAATTTATTTTTGGAAACAGAGTGTTTGATTCATTTCAATGTGACATAATGATCTGCTGAAAAGAAATTTTAGCTGCTAGTAGTAGAGTGATGGAACTAAAAAGACAAGTAAATGCATTAGGCACTTAAAGCTTTGTTAAGTGTTAGGAGAATAAATCTTGTTGATGGATGAGATTTTTGCCAAATTATTTCCTTCTCCTCTGGTAAGGCAAAGATTTGTTATTTATTCCACTTAGACGTGCAGAATACTAATGAACATGATAAAAAGTCTTGATTCTTGACAAGACTACACTTGACTAGCAAATAAATTGAAAAGGTTCTCAGGCATAGAGTGTTCAAGAGGAACAGTGGCAGCCAGATGTTTGCTGGACAGACCAATGTACGATGCAACAAGTCAACATCTCAATAAACATTGTCTCGGAAGGTGCTATTAGCAGGTGAATATGAGCTTAATATTCCTGCCCACTCTGATCTCTTGCTAGCCCTAATGAGCCCTCAGCACCCTGAACACCTTTGCTTCCAATGCAACCAAATAATCTCTAGCCACAGCCTCATTTGCTTTTTAAAACACGACACTTATTGTTGCCTTTAGAGGCAGTAAACCTTGGACACTGATATTAGAAGAGAGCAAATCTATGAGGTCATGACAGCACTTCTATTCCTCTCCTCAATCTGAGAGAACCTGTTGAGGGTATAAAACTGACATAAATTGTTCTTTGGCCTCATCGTATTAGGTCAAGAGATTTTTCTTTGCAACCATAAATACAGGAGAGTAAAACATGTCCTGTGTGCACATTCTTTGCTTGCAGATTATAGACATTGGGACATTTCCAAAATTCCTATCAGTAGCTCCAAGGAAATAATGGAAGCTCTAAATCAATAACCTCTGCAGGCTTGAAACCAAAAATGTTTCACTGATCTGCAGGCTGTACAATCATTAATTAAGTAGCTGAGTGCTAGCTGTTTGAACAGCTCGAATCATTGCTTAAGTGCATTCCTATCTCCTTACCCACACGATTGATCTAATGTATTATTAGTCTCCCAGAGCTTTCCATGGGTTTTATGAAAACTGTATTTACCCTTCTCATTTTTGATTAAACAGAGATGTCCTTGGGTGTGTTACAACTGGCTGAGATGTACCAATATTGGCCCTTTCCCAAAGAACAGCACAGACAGAACGAGGGTCGGAGCCAAACGCGGCACTCGATGTTTCTGTGGGAGCTCTGCGAGGCTGGTGCACGATGCACCTTGGGCATTGTGGTGGCTCTGAAGCTCACAGAAGGGTAGATGCCTCCAAAAGGCATGTGTGATGCACCTAATTCCTCTCCTAGCAACCCTGGGCCAGGCAAAGGATGTGCCTATTGCCTGCTCAACTCTTTGCCAGAGCTTTTCCTTTCATTACTGTCCATTGAACACAGCAGACTTGGCCATTTGTGGATTGAAAGCCAAGAGCTGTAAACACCCTGCTAACTAATACCATTGACTTTCTTTGTGGTTGATCCTGTGCCTCCCTCCATCTCACTCACAGGCAAGATGCTCCAAAGCCAACACGGTTGCAGCTCTCACCAGGCTCCCAGCAGTGCCCCAGGGTACCTGGCAGGCATCGGAGCCCTTGGCCAGGCGTGACAAAAGCTCTATTGCCACAGAAGCATGATGGTCACTCTCTGCGCCTCACCGGGGCCACTGCTAGCCCAAGAGCTACCTCCTACGGCCAACACGCTGCATGCAAACTGCATCCCCCTCGGTGCCTGCACACTGAGCTCCCACACTGTGTCCCAGCTGCGGCACCACAGCACAGGACACAGAGTTGTGCACACATTCTGACTACAATAGAGTGGTCACCCTTGTGTGCAATGGCTGTAGGTCCCCAGGACCGGTGGTACCAGGCAGAGGGAGGCCACCAGTCAGCAGCCGCCCAGGACTTAGCCCTTTACAGCCAAAAAGAAAATCCCAACCTGCCCTGCCCGGGAGCCGCTCACCATACATTCAGGTACCACACATCACACCTCAGCACCGTGATGAAATGCTTCCAGGGACAACTCCCCACAGCGGATACTCACGGTTGTTGCGTACTGAATGTCCTTCCAGATAGAAGTCTCCCGGGAAAGGTCTGAGGCCTCAAACAGGTTCTCCAAGATAACTTCTCCTATCATGTCATGTCTCGAGAACCTGTCGAAGTCAAAGACGCTCAGGTGGAGCTTCCTGCTCACCAGCTCCTCGTGGGGCACAGGGAAGTGGAAGGACTCATCAAAGGTGGGATTCAGAGTCTTCCTGTGGACTCGTGTCTGGAACTTGCGTTTTCTGTCAGGCAGGAGGTAGATCTTCACGTAGGGATCTGAGCTGCCACAGAAGTCTTTGGCTGGCAAGTCAAAAGCCCTGAGAATTCGGACAGTCAGTGTCTCATTCTCGTAGTCGTACTTGAGAGTGAAGTTTATTTTCCCACAAGTCTTTTCTGCCTCTTTTTTGGGGTCCTCAGAGTCAACAGATTTTTGCTTGTAGAGTTCAGGCTTAATGCGGCCGATGCTGGTTGGCTGCTCAGCCACAGCTGGAGGGTCCATGCCGTAGTCCATGCTGGACACGTGCATTTGCCGAGGAAGGTGCCTTTTGAAGGAGATGTGCCTGTGGGGGGAAGACACGACAGGATGGTTTTCCAGGGACATTTTTCTATTTTTTCTTCCTGGACTACTAACACTAGGAAAGCAGGAAAGCACAAGAATAGGGGCAATACATGCTCCTGACCTCTGTACAGAAACCATCTACATTATGGACACAAACACTGAAGGGAACAACTCCAGTGGTCAAAGGAATCAACCCAACAAATTTCCTACCTTTCAGAGTATTTGCTGCAAGATACATTTCCTCACCTGTTACACAACTAACTGCCTGCAGCTCATTATATGAGAGCAAACATCTCCTTAACCAACCCACAGACAACCCAGCAGGGAGACTCTTTCCCACCCTCAGTCCTTACAGTTCCAACTCACTGGCACTGAGTTTCCCTCAGGCAAAAAATCTTTTAAAGCAAGAGAACCATGCCTGGATCAGAAACTTAGGCTCTGTCCTGGGTATTGCTGCTTATAAATTCTCCTGCAGGCTCTCATTGGAAATCAATAGATAATTCTGGATGGGGAGGAATCATCTGGACGTTGTCTCTTGCCTTGAGCTCCCCGTCAGCACGAGGGAAACTGTATGTAAGCAAAGCCTTATCTAAGCAAAGCATGAAGGATTCCTGTGGACTCAGGGCATTATTTCAGATTATCTGGTGTTTACAAGAGCAGTGTATGGAGCTATTTGACCACACTAAGAACTTGTACAGCCAGAGCATTAGCTTTCAGTGATACATGGTGCTCAGAGACCTCGCTTCTCCTTGGCAGATTCCTCAAAGGCGTTTTGGCCCGGGATGGGCTGAGCCATGAGTAAGAGCTCCCAGCCTGCGAGGCTGTTCCCCAGTGGCCCCAGCCCTGGCTGCCTGCCTGGGGCTCTTGCTGGGCTCTTTCGCTTGAGAAAGCGTGTGTGAAGCCTTCCCACATACAAGCAAGTCCCACTGTGTTTGTCCTAATTCAGGCTGGCCAAGCTTTTGTTTTCCTCTCCACTGGAAAGGTGTGATAAAAGCAGGATGAGTGTGTGCGTAACAGAGAGACGCTCGGCTGTCCAAAACCAGCACAGTTAAACAAAAGAGCCTGTGGAACAATTGCAGGCAGCACAGTGTTGGTTTTAACCCCATCTTCTTCGAACAGAAGGTTGTGATCGGTGCCTCATTAATCCTGCAACATGCAGCCAGTTTCTGAGCAATGTCTGTTCTCGCAGTAGAGCTCTCGCACACATCACGGGCACTGCCCAACAGAGAAGGCAGAAGTGCTGGGGCACAGCCAGGACCCCACGATCACCCTTTCCTGTCCTAGTTTCACAGCCTTCTGTGTCGAGGAAGAGGTACCGTATTTCTCAGTGTTCTTGCCGAGATGTCCCGAGGTCTGTACAGCCTTACCCGGAATTACTGAGCACAGTGTTGACATCTCAGTGTGCACTGAGCTCAGTGCTGAGAGCAGCTGGTTCTGTGCGTGTGCACCGAGCAGCACATCAATTCTGCCTGTCTAATTGTTTCTGCTATGAGCCACAACAACGAGAGAGAGCAAAAAGGTCTGATTCTGTCTGACAGGATACCATCATTGATACTTCAGCCTGTTTCTCATGTTGGAACAAAATTAAAGTGGCCTCGGCACACTGATGGCTTGACACAATGAGGTCAAGTCACAGTAACAGGGCTCGAATTCTTGATGGTTTTTAAAGGGCCCTTGGTAAGCCAGACTGATCACCTTAATTGGCTAATGGTCAGTCTTTAGAAAGTAATCCAGCAGGTAGTGGAAGCACCTGCTTTAGCCTGAAGTTATCCAAGAAGCTCCACTAAGAGCTTCTCCCCCACTGCCAGCCGCCCCTAGTCGCAGCATCCCCAGCCGTGCACCTCGTCCCACGCACCTCGTGGAAGACGCAGGTTCCGTCGTTTGCCTCTGGATCCGTGTGCGCCTCATGATGTGATCTTTCATGGACATCTGGACCTCTGCGGGGATGTCTGGTGATGTGTGGCTGATCTTCACCGCTGCCTCCAGGAAGCTGAGGGCACCCGTGTCCTTGCGCTTGTCTGCCATGGCCTCCTTACTGCAGTCCCCCTCGCTCTGCAGGACAGCCAGGTGGGAAGAAACAGCCTTCTTCCTCCAGGGAACCCAGCACAGCTTCCAAAAGAGAAAGAGAAAAACTGCCACCAGGGCCAGTCCACACACAATAACTACGACTGCAAGGAGGCTGACGGAGAGCTCTACAGGGGAGAGAAGGCACAGCAACAAGGACAGGGAGGAATGGGAAAGGAGAACAGAAAAGAAGAGAAAGATAGTGAGAAAGCCATACATAAAGGGAAGAAACGGTAAAATATTACTTGTATTGTGACTAAAGGAGAGCTCTTTGCAGGTTCTGCAAGATAGAGCCAAACCCGACTGAACATCCCCTGATGGATTTGGGACCGTTCCCTGCCCTTGACCTGTCTGGGGAGGAATGGCCTCTCTAGATGCCAGAGCTATGGATTTCATACTGTGAGGTTTATATTGCCTATAAAATTTCATCCTTGGTTAATTTTGTGGCACTGGCAAACTGCTGAGCCTGAAACCAAGAAGAATTATGGAACTGAATGACAGAAACATGCTCCAGCACAGAAACTGCCTTTTTGCTTCATACCACAGGTGCTCAGACACTGTATTTAAAAAAAAAATATATCTCTCTACCATCATCTTGGGACCGGATTGCTGTTGTACAACCAATGCTCACATCTCATCCAGATGTGCCCACAGTGAATAAAGAGTAAAATAATAATAACAAAAAAAACCCCAACCACTCACAAGCTGCTGATGCAATGAAACCAAACATAGAAGGAGGTTGCACAGAAAGTGCTACACGTTCCTCGTTATTCTGAATAGCACAGACACTGCGTATGTTCTCTGAGTCACTTTTACCTCATACACTATGTATGTCATCATTTCAATCTTTCAAAACCTAGAGATGAAAGAGGTCCCGTACCTAAAGCTGAAGAATTAGGAAAAAGAGCATATACACCGATATAAATACTATCTGGGCTGTAGAATGATTCACAGTGCCTTCAAAAGAGAAAATATTGGCTAATTTTAGTTTCTTTCTTCTAGAGTATTAATTCCCAGATTCCCACCCAAGCCAGAATTGCAAGATTTCAGAATCACAAAGAGTCCCAGTCTCTGAGGATGAGGATGGGTCCATGCTCCGGGTTTAGGCCTGTGGTGTTGGGACTGCGGCCGATTCAGTCACAGGTTGCTATGGGCTCAAGGACTATTCCTTGGCTGTTGTGGTATTTGCAGTGACTGGTAAAGCTGCAGTTGTTACATCAGCTAAGTGAGAGCAGAAAGACTGGCAAAAAAGTCACCAAACACTCCAGGAGTTTATACAGAACAACTATTTCCTCTCACTTGCTGTTTATACATTTTGCACCATAAATGCTGAGGCATGAAGCAGGCAGTAGGTGCTCAATTCACCATCAGGGGTTTGTGTTTCTGAACGAAGCTGTCACAGCTGAAATGAATCCCTGGCACAATAACAAGGCTCTTGTAAACCAAGCAAAGGGAGGCAGGGCCAGGTGTGGCTGCTAGAAGGTGAGTGTATCCTGTGCAGAAGGGGATCTGTGGGACAGACCCTGGCAGCACAGGGCTGGATCCTACACCAGAGCTGATCCCTGGCTCCCCTGGAGCGAAGCCTGTGCCGGTGGGAGCTGTGGGATGGGGGCATGGCAGGGCATGGCTCTCAGCGGTCACACCCCAGGAAGGGATCTGGCTCCAGTCCCACCCCACAGCACCAAGAAGCCCCTGACGGCACCTCTCTAGGTTCTGTCTGAAGGGAGGTAAGGCAAACAGCTCCTCCCCTGCAGGAGCTCTAAGAAACACTAAACTCACTCAAAACCTATATTTGAAACCCACCTCCCAGAAAATCCATCCTTAGCAGGCAGTTTAGCTCTTGGGAGACAAACAGGGAAGCTCACATCTGCGCTTCATCATAACTTACTATAAATGTGATCCCTGGCACATGCTTTACCTTAAATAGAAGCCATAAGAAGACCTTCTGCTTCCCTTGGTTCTATAGTTTAGTTTGGTGCAGCTGTGATAAAACATGTAATGTGTAATGCTGAGAAAATCTATGAAATACGAGGAAATTTTTATCTTAGCAAAACAGCTGGATTGGAAAAAAAAAAAAATCAAAAAACAAACTGACTCCAACCCCCATGGATGAACCGTAAGAGCGAAGTGTTCAGGAACCTGTATCTATCACCACACTTTTCTCTCTGAGAATATAACAGCTACTATATATTTCAGATTCTTCCTGTAGGTGAAATCTCTTAAGGAAGCACCAGACACAAGATGTGACATCTACACTGGGATGAGGCAATTCAGCTGAACACCTGGGAAACCATCTGTCGTTTCTGAAATCCCAGAGGAAATGCACTGTTTCTCCACGAAATTACCTGGTTTAGCGAGTTCCACAAAAGCCTGAGGCAAACCTTCTGACTGCCCACAGCTTCTTTGACTCCAAAGGACTGGCTGGAAGCTGCCAGCAGGCACAGATGGAGAGAAGAAATGCCATCCAGAAGTTTTTGCAACTTTTCCTCTCTCTCACCAGCCTTCTGCACAGGTCAAAATGTACCGTTTATTTTCTCCTGTAGCTCCCAGGTGGAAATACAGCTCAGTGCTGGGGTGAATAAATAGGGCCTGTCTTATTCAATAATAAATAGGATTGTACAAGTCAGCGGCCGAGCTCCCTTAGAGAGTTGGCTAAATATGTTCTTGCCAAAGCAGAGAGCACAGAGGCATCACTTTCCTATCCTTTAAGTCTTGGGACTGTGCCCAGGAAACTCGGTGTCAAACAGTTCAATAAGAAAACTCAAGAACCTGGAGTTCTTGCAAATATATTGATGCTGATACAAAGGAAATTCTTGCAACGCAGAATTCGTCACTGCTGGGAGCTCTTAAGTGACAGACAAGTGTCTGTGAGGATGCTTCTGCCCATTCCAAGGAGTTATACTGCACACGACACCACAATCCCACCAGGCTCATTACCAGAAAACATGAGAACTAATTGGTTATCCCTTCTGAAAACCTGTTGCCAGCCTGAAAAAGATCTTAGTTCGTGTCACTCCTTGCTGAGCTGGCATCCATAATGTATTTGACAGGATTCATGGAGACTTTCATGCATGACCTCCCACTCTTCCCTCTGACAGCTCACATAAAACGCAAGTAGAAGGGATCAGGATTTTACAGACGTTTTTGAAGCATCTGCCTGGGAAGAATATCAGTTTGTCTGAAGATGACATTGAATTTGCCAAGACTTTTTCGTGACTTATTAAGCTTAAATATCAGTTGGACAGAGTTGACCTTAATTGATTTAATGAGCTTTCTCTTTTGAATTTGAAAATACCAGTTACTTTAAAAACATATTTAGTATTCAAAATGTTACGTTCTAGAAGCTCTTGAACTTACAAGAAACTGGAAGAACAAGATAATTCCTTGTCTCAAAGAAAAGGCCCCGTGGCCAGAGGTTGCTCGGGCATTGCTGGCATGGGTGGAGGTAAGGCTGGTTCCCCTAAAAATTCTGCCATGACAGACAGAATGATGCCTCAGCCCAGGGGAAAGATGAGCTCCTCTGTTTGTGTTGTCTCAGCCTGAGGTTCAGAGCATATTTAGGAAAAGAGACTCGTTTCTTGGTTATTCCAGGCCCTCCCTGGCCCAGTACTCAGACACCAGCTCGTCAGTACCACTATCCACTTTGTTTCTTCTTGGATAGGAACTAATGAAGAGAATATGGCAGAACTACCTTTCAGCTTTATATCCCTGATGACTTCAATACACCCAAACTGAATTACCAAACGGCATAATTAGCAAAGTCCAAACAGAAAACGATTAATAGTATGACAAAGCCATGATTACAACAGTCTATTAACTGAAAGACAATACTGGTCTAATTATGGCAACGTTGACTTTTATTACAGTAAAGTAGCTCACACTGTCATTAAAGAGATTCATGGAAAACTCCAAGTTTAATGTGAAGAGTTCTATTTAATACCTTGAAAATGTAACTTATCTTTCCTTCCACCCACTCCCCACAGAGAAAACAAAACATGTTTGATGTCTCTCTCGGCTCTCCAGTACCTATTAGTCACTCCAGCTACCTGTTGGATTTTAAAAAGACAGATGTGTTTCTGCAAGCCCTGGCACGTCCCCAGCATGGGGGCACTTTGCACTTTCTGCTGAGGTCGGGTACCCACTGCTCCATCATCACACACAGACCCAGACAAAGCCTCTGGGCTGGACCTGCCAAGAACAAACAGATGTCTTCCCCATGACAGGTTCTGACTGCTACGTTTTCCAGTGGCCAACAGAAAACCCTATCAACAGGGAGAGCTCTAATTCGTTTCCCACTGGGCTTGTTTCAGCTGAAGAAGCAGCTCCCAGCTATTCTGAGCTATGACTTGGAGCACGTAATGTCTGACCACAACAAATGCTCCTGGAAGACTGGTTACAGGAGGTGGTTGTGGACCTTAACTTCTCTTGTACCTTCCGTGTGACTGGTTTTCCAGGGTCCATTGACCATTGCTCACACCATGTCAGGAGACATTTCCAGGCTTCTCTGCCCATTTTTGCTACATTTTTCTATTGCAATAGTCCTTGAAAGAATATGTTGTTCTATTTCTGTAGGGCTTTGTGGAGATCACGCATTCAAATGATGGATTGCTGTTAGAGTTATTGCTGGAGGAGAAGACAGGCACCTCTGGGGCTACAAAAGACCATGTGAGGCACCCACCAACTGCTGATCTAATTTTCTCTCAATTGAGAAGCATCAGCAATGTAAGTCTGATTAGCTGAGGGCTGCAAATCGAGCATGAGAAACCGTGATGAATCTCAGGCGGAGGCAGAGGGGAGCACAGGACAACAGCAGAGGAAAAGGAAGAGGCTTCCATTAAATCCTAGCTATAGATGTGTTTATTCAGCAATGCCTTTCAGCTTTGAAGCTTTACAAAGGAGTGGGGACTGGATGAAGCAGAAACTATATGTTAAACCAACGCAGCAGCACAGCATCCAGCCAAACCACAGCCAAAACCAAAACACAAGCCACAGCAGAGCAAGGGAACCACCCTTTTGAGGACCCAGCTCAGAAAACAGTTTGCAAGGTACCACCCAGTGCAGCAGCAAGTGGGGAACTTTGCAACAGGAATTCTGCAAAGGAAACTGACTGCCTTGTAAACCATGAGATGCTGCGTTGGATGAGAGGTGAACTGCAGTGCAGCAGCCTGTGGTTCTCAGCCAGCACCGTACCTGCTCCCTGAGCATGGTACAGCTGTGGGAACAGCAACAGTGAAAAAGCTAAAGATCAGACTGTCCCTGTCACCCAGCACAGCTTTAGTTTGTGTATCAGTGAGCAGCTCTGTGCAACAGAGCCTGCAGCTAAGTGGGCGCTGGGGTCTGCGGAGAGCTTGGCTGCACGAGGGGAGCCCAGGAGCCCACTCCAAAATTGCTCGTTTGCTGGGAGTTTGTCCAGCACGTGGGTCCTCTGCTGGCTTCACTGCCACATCTCCAGACCTACTCTCTGCTATTCACTTGTCACCTGAAACTTCAGCAGCTCTTCTCTTCTTGATTTACTGGCTGTGCTCTCTAGGCAGCTATGAGCTACAGGGATATGTCGTGAAATATTCTCGAGCTAGACAAGTCATGCTGGTGCATCAGGAAGCACCAGGAGCTGCTGCTTGAACAGGATCAGAGACGTGGGTCATTAGGTAGCGGAAAATACTTCATCAGATTCTCAGCAGATGCTGAAGGACCAGGTCAGAAACCAATTACGGACTGAGCAGAGCCTCTGCTGTCCTGCAGACATTATCTCATACTGTGGGTGGTGATACGGGCTGCAGGGCAGCCCCCACACAGCTGCAATTCAGAAAGCCAGAGCCAAGATCTATCACCTGTAGGTCCACAGGTCCTGATCCTTAGACCCTCCCAACCACTCCTGTGCAGGGAGCAATCCAAGCAGCAGAAATAAGCATCAGCTCACACATACAGCTCTACCTGCTCCTGCTGACACCCTGCTCAGGGCTTGGTTGCTCAAGGGGACAGGGAGCATCGCTCAGCCGAGGGCAGAGACACATCCTTAGAGCGTGTGTGAATGGAAAATGAAGTCACAGAAATATCTGGTTACCGTAACCAGTTCAGAAAGGAACAAATCAGGGTGTCTTTGTATCTTGGAAGTGTAAGTAAAAAATCCCTCTCAGATGTTCATTGCTAGGTAGGAAATACCCAGAGAGACACTGCAAGCCCCTTATACTGTGCCTGCTCCCGTGACCTGGTGTGCTTTCTGCAGCTTCTCTAGGTGAAGGCAAGCAGCAGTTCCAGTTGCTTTTTTGCTGTGGAGCACACCTAAACCTTGGTTTGTTACTCTATGTCAGCTGCAAGTAATTCCACAGAAGACAGGGCAACAAGGGCGACTGGAAAACAACAGGAAAGCAGGAGGAACTCTTACAAAATGTTTTACAGAAGAACACTTCCACTCTCAGTTCAACAAGCTCGACTCAAACTCCCCCCTCAAACAAGGAGACAGGTGGGAATCCTTGGGAGATGAACACTGCCAATGCTCTGAGAGGAGACACTCGCAGGATCTCTGAAATGTATCCTTGGAAGCTCTGCAAACTCAGCCTCCCTCCTGCATGAAGCTAACGGGAGACTTATCCTGTTCACCTGCTTTCTCAGTCCTTGGGCACCGAGTCTCACACTATCAGTTCCCAGCAGCTTCCTCCCCTGCCAGCACGGGCTCCGCAGGAACCCAGACAGGCCTCCTCGTCTCCCGTGCACACCCAGCTAGGGAACGGATTACAGGAAGGCAGAAACACCAACACTCACACTGGCTATGCCAAAGTTTCAGTTAGACAGAAGAAAACTTCTTAAAAATTAATTCGCTGCTACCACAGGGTTCCTGCCATGGAGGAGCTTATTGGAATGCAAAATATAAGCTTCAAAGGGAAGGATGAATCAGAAGTTATTTTGAGAGTAATTATATAAGATTACAAAATTCAAACCATCTCATTATTGCACGTTAAGCAAGAAGACAACCCTCTTCATCAGGAGACCTTGCAGGGATCCAGCCTTTCAAACAACAACAATCAATGATCGAAGTGCGAACAGCAACCTCACAGCTCCCGTCCAAACAAAACTTCCTTCATCAAGCAATGGTCTTTTTTCAGTGCTTACTCTAATTCTCTAGGAGATGTGACTCTGTAGCTGGGAGAGTAACCAGAACACAAGACATGGACAACTTCATGCAAAGGTTTGCTCATTTAACAGTTGTGTAATTTCTTGTCCTGGAAAATTGCTATCAGCTCACAGCACTCACAAATCCCCAGAGTTTATAAACTCCAGCTCAAATTCCAATCAAGGAGAAGACATTTAAACAATAAATTTGCACACGGAATAAAGTACTACTCCAACAACTCCAGCCACAGCTGCAAAGAGCAGCCTCGATACGGGCACTGCCAGCAAACCCAGCTCGGTTTCCCTGCACTGCTGTGGTCATTCATCACTGCAAGAAGCTGGGGACTGTTACCCCCTGAGATGTTACCTGCCTTGTGCGCAGCCTGAAAGAAGACAAGTGCTTTTATTTTTGCTTATGTATTCAGGCTACAGCTCCTGCTATGTCCTGGCTCAGGCAGGAGGGCTGTGAGCAGTTCAGTCCCTTGGAGAGGGCAACTCCGCTTCTCTCCTCATCCTTGCTGGACCCTGCTGTCTGGTCTCCTGGGAGCAACCTTCACACCCGATGGGCTGACAGAGCAGGTGAGACAAGCGCATTAAACAGAGAAAAGGTGAGGAAAATAGAGGCTGTCACACCCTTTGCTGCCTGGCGTTTCTCAGCTTATGATTTGGCACTTTCGGCCCCTGGGAACAGACGGTAAATGGATGCAAACACAGGAGAGGGAGAAGCATCGTCCCTGGGGTGAGTGTGGAAAAGCAGAGGAAAACTCGAACAGAGTAATTCAGAGGGAAACATCAAAGGTGACGTTCAAGTGCAGACCCAACAAGAAGGTACTTCAGGCACATGTGAGTATATATAATAGAAAAAGAACAAAAAAAACCATCTACAGATGAAAATGCACAATACACCAAACAAAGGGTAGTGATGTAAGAGGAGACCTCGGTAGCCTGGAGCTTGTGCTTTGCTCACCAAAACAGAATGGAGAAAGATTTAATTGCCAAATATAAAATAAAGCAAAGGATCGGGAACAGTTGATGAGGAAAGGGGATCTGCGGGGCTGCTGCCCCCACCAGATCAGGGTCTGGGCAGCCACAATATGACTATGAAACACCCCCAACCCTAATGAGAGCACAGCAAAAGCTCTGCTAAGCAGTGATATCAAATAGGAGAGAGAGGAATTGCCACAGGAACTGCCGAATTGTTGTGGCAAGATGTTCTCAGCCCTTTGTTCACTTAGCCCATGGCAACCACAATGCCAAGCAGGCTGCAAAAGCCTTAGGGAGCTGCACCGAGCTGCAGTTTGGACAAGCAGAACACTCTGCGAAAGGCCCTGCTGAAGGGGCTGCACTGTCTGCCATGCAGAGGCTTCTCTTACTGACCACAGCAGGTCCAACACCCCTTTGCCAACATCCTTTCCTGGTTTATGTATTAAAGGAGAAGGGCTAAAAGAAAAGTACTTTCCAGCCACAGGACTTTCTGGATCCAGGGTCATCTCCTGCAGTGGAAAGAAAATCAGACATTCAAGCTGAGAAAAAGACAGCCTGTTCCTTTCCCTCCCTCACCTTCTTTCAGAACGAAGGTGACAGGAGCTCAGTGAAAGCCCACATAAGCCGAACAGCTTTAAAACCCCATATCAGATGGTGGCTGAAAAGGATTAGAAACAACAAAGAAATCTCAACTCTGCCTGGGTGGGAAGATGCAGCCAAAACATACTGAAGCACCAAGGTCAGGTTAACTTGTCACCATCCCCTTGGCTGCAGGGCTCTTGGAGAAGCGACAGGCACAGCAGCCACACTGGCTGTGCAGTACCAGGCCCTGTAACATCTGGAGCAGATGTGCAAAAAGGTCGGGACACAGCTGGCCAGCCCTGCTCCCTCCTCTTGGCACACCCTGAGTGGTGGAAGCAGAGCTGATGCGGCTCTAGAGATGCCCAGGGACTGGAGTCCATGGCAGAGGATGCCGTAGGCAGCCCCTGGGGCTGGGGCGATGCCACAGGTGTGCCAAGGCAGGCGCAGTGCCAGGATGCTGCTAGGGACACAGGCAGAAGCACTTGGTAACCATTCAGCCTGCGGAGCCGACACAGCGGCAGAGCCAGGCAGGCGGCTGGCACAGCAGCAGGTGACAGCAAGTGCACAGGCAACCTCAGCCCTGCCATCCCAGCCTCCTGCTTGGAAATCGGCTCTGCTGATGGACAATCCCTGACCTGTCCATGGCCTGGACTCTCCAGCTGGGATCTGGAAATCCTTTCTTCCACCATCACCTGGCCCACCAGTGCCTGCAGCTCCGTACACAGCACTAAGAGACCCAGACCAGTGCCAGAGAAAATAACCAACACAGACTGAAGTGTCTGTGTCCCAGCAGAGCGGTTGGACCACAGGAGGCTGATCAAAGGCTTCCGAAGACCAATTGTGTTGGCATCGAGTGGCTGTTGACCATCCTGCCAGTTTGGACTTTCCCTCCAGGCTGCAAAGGCACATTTGCTCCTCAGACTTTTGTTGGCAAGTGCAGCCAGAAGGGGACCTTCAAGCTGCCAGTAATGTAGCATTTCTGTTATCAGAAGTGACAAAAAAGAAAACAACAAAAAGCCACCCAAAACCCAACAGTCTGAAACCAAAAAACCCATCCCCCAGTGGTTTAGGTTGCTTTATGTCTTAATTAGCTGTTCCTCAGAATATTATTAATGCCATAGTAAGAGCTGACATTGCTTTGTTCCTAATTGATGACTATCCAAGAAACCATTGCAAACAACAGTGCACAGTAGAGCATAAAACTGTGCTGTGATCCCACATTTGATCACAATATGATGTAGCAACACCTATAAACGACTCAGCAGCACCGAACACACATAATGACCCTGAGCTGAGGTTAAATAACTGACAATTAGCATTGTCTTCCTTCTGTGATGTGACCCTGAACATTACAGGATCTGAGCCGAGCACAGAAGATGAGGCTGTTCAACATTGGGGTGAGTCTCCATCCAGACCTGCTGAAGCTGAGCAGAGTCAGGTAGAAAGCAAAACACTGGAATAGGGACACTCCTGGGATGCAGAAACACAACTGTGTTTCCAGATGAAATGTAAACAAGAAAAGCAAAAACCTTTCACTGTCACTCTGTCTCCCTTAAGTGACCAAAGACCCTGCACCTTAAAACAGTCTTTCAAACACTTGGTCAAAGCCACGACTGCCACAAGACATCAGGGAGGCCGAGACCAGCAGCTCTTCAGTGTCCAGGTTCACCGTCCCGGAGCTGCCATCTCTACCCTTCGCTTTCCACAGTGAGAGAGAGGAGTCTTGGGGAAATGCTTCCCTGCAGCTCTCTCTTCACCTCCATTTTGGTTCAAAAAACCCTAAAATTAGACTGCCCTGAAAAGATCTCAGGATAAATGTTGGCTGGGAGCAGAGTGAGGGTGTTCCCAGCCAGCAGCCGGGAGGGTGAGCGCTGCCCAGCGAGGGTGCCCAGCCCTGCCATCCAGGGCTTGAGAACCCGAGAGAGCAGAGCTCAGCTAGGGGAGGGCAGAGTCCCCCAAGCCTGGGACAAAGTGGCCTGAAATCTTTCCAGAGGCTTTCCTTCGGCTGCGTGCCCCCTGCCAGCAACACGGACCCTGCCAGCCCAGAGAACCTCCTTGACTACATGTAATTGTGCTGGAAGAGCTTTATTGCCCTCACCTGCCCCACAGCAAACACAAAACGAGATACAGGATTCATCTGGAACTCCCCTGGCTCCAGATGCTGGAAAGACTTGGTGATACACCAGTCTGTGTCCTCTGCAGGTCCAGTTGCCAATTAAAACCACCCAGAGCCAGCGCGAACATGAAAGCTCATGCTGTGTCCTTCCTCGCTCTCTCAGCTTGCGGTGCTGACAATTCCTGGCACACAAAGGGCAGCCTGGTCTGCGTGGCCAAGCAGCCCCAGCTTTTTGAAGCAGGTTCTGTGCTGGATATGCAGCAACCTGGAAGCATCCCCCACCACCCACCAGTGTGGGACCGGCTGCTGCGTCCAGAGCCCTGCGCTGCTCGCCCAGGAAAGAGAATTTCTTTGTTCAGGCTCTCTGAATGACCAGGGAACTTCATCTCTGAATGACTGCTCCTGTCATCAGCTGCTGAGCTGCTTCCATTAGCTTGTAACAAAGAGATCTTTAGCCCCTACAAAACACTACCCAGCAGTCACGCAGGCAGGATGGACTGCCTGATCCTACACATTCATTAAATGGATTCTGCAGTTCCTTTTTCTCCATCTCCAGTGCTTTGCAGCTCAAAGATCCTTTTAGTATGAACATTTTGATCAGAGCCCAGATTCAGCACTGAGCAAGATTAACTCGGCAAACATTCACAGACGTCCAAGAGATGAAGTACTGCGTATGGAGAGGGTGCATTTAAGGACCTAACACGGTGCCATTCCCAGAGCACATGCATTCCTTTGCAGCAGTTACTAACATGCACAGAAAATCAAAGTAATACTTACATTACCAGAGACGTGGCTGTGCTATCATTTCTGGGCAAGAATTATTCCACGGAACCAAACGCTCCAGGATCGTGTAACTTAATGATGGGTTTGAAAGGGCTTGTGTGAACTGAGCTTCTGGCATCCTGCCATTAATCTTCACTGCACAGCTTCCCGCGATGTTGTCAAACACCAACCTGCTGCCGCATAACAAACTGAACTAAATACAAAGGTGGCCTTAATTAGCATCTGCAGTTGCGCTGTGTACAAGGCACCCTGCAGGATAACTTTATTCCACAGACACGGGAAACGTACCATTGACATACTCCAACTATCCTTTCTCTGTCCCTCTAGGATGCCATTTTGCAATGTACAAGTATAATTAAAGACAGTGCGTGGCAGAGAGACAAATCGTCTCTCCCAACAACTGCCACCCTAAGTGCCTCCTATGGTAGTGAGTCCACTGGAGTGAAACAATAAGGGCTGTTACAGACCACCTCACAGATTTTACAATATGCAGATAGGAAGGAAAAATATCTATTATCGTCTTTGAAAAAGAAATAACTATTAAAGCCAGAAAAAGCTGACTAACAAATGTGAGATAGAAACCTGGGGTCCTAAGGAAGAATATGTGATTGTACCTAGAAAGGTGAACAGTAAGAAACAGGTAAGAAAATGAAAGCTGTTTTGAACTATAGTTAGATGAGAAATCGTATCAGAAATGAGATGAAGTTAGTGTTCCGCCCGCGTCTCTGAACAATGACTGCACACTTGAGGGGCTGTGTGCCTGTCAGTGCATACATGGTACGTGCAGCAGGCTGTGCCCGTCGCACCACTGCCACTTCAGCAAAGCAAAGCTGCCAACAACAAACACCTGCGAACACAGAAATACCTGCTTCTTGGAGTCATCCCACAAAAACAACTGGGAGATCAGAGCAGGTGATGCCCTGATTTGAACCAGCTAACAGCACACGCTTGTTTCAGTGAAACGTACTGAGAATACTGAAAGCAGAAGAAATTACTTCAACGGCAAGGACAGGACTGCTGAATTACAATAGGAATTGCAAGAGCCTCCAGATACTGGAAAAAAAAGACAAATAATTATCAAAGTAACTTTAGAAATGAAGACTTACCAAAGAGGTGTCTGCTCCTCAGCGCAGTCCTGGTCCCTGCCCTCAGCCTGCTCCCTCACTCAATTAGCACCAGCAGCAGTCTGGCTGCCTGTTTCTATGGAGTTGTAGATGCTGATCCCTGACTATGCATGAGGCTACTGCAGCTGCACTGGAACAGGCGCCAAGGTCCGCAAGAGAGCCTCCAAACATGATCAGCCTCTCTGAACTGCCTCAGGAATGAATCCACCAACAGCAATTAGGCAGATGCAAACCTGCATCTCTGCAGAGAGGCACTCACAGAGCTCCAAAACACAGGCTCACATGGCTCTGTGTGTGCATTTTATTTACCGGGACCATCACTGCACAGAGGCAGCTGTAGAATCTGCACATACAACACACCAGCAGGGACACATGTTCATAAACAGGCTACCTAATCCGTTTTCCCTACATTTATGCTGCTGTGTTTATCCTCATTTTAATACAGTTTTGCAAACCTCCCTCTGGTAGCAAGGTTTGAACCTGGCACCTTCAGGATCAGAGCACAAACCTGTTTTACGTGAGCTAAAGAGCAACTCCGCTGCACGTAGCTCCCGCTGGCTCTTTCCCTGCTGGTGGACGAGGGGCTCTCAGAGGAAGGCAAGATCCATTTTGCAAGAGCATTACCCTGTGATATAAAGGATCTCTGCCCCAAGGCTCTGTTCCTCGGATGCCTGGCCTCTGGAAACACAAGCTCCAGTGAGTAAGATTAGCTTTGCTTGGGTGGCTTTAAACATGTTTACTGTACTTAAAATTCGCTTGAGCAATGATTCAGAAAAGTGTGTCGTTACAGCTGGTCTGTAAATCCAAGACTCGCTCATATTTCATGGTAGTGGCTGCAGGCATCCTGTATCAGTGAATGGGCACATCATCTATTTTCCCATTAGTAAAACTGACCTATCAAAGGGTATATTTTTTTCCAAGAAAAATACTCTAGAAGCCATTTCTCCGTATAAAAGTCATCTTTCCTCATCAACATTCCTGCGATGAATCAAAAACCCTATTGCACAAAACTTCCCCCCTTTTTCTGCCTGCAGCCAGAACTCTTCTGTAGTTGTGGGTTTAGCATTTTAAAAGTATTTGTGAAGCACCGGGAGGACGTTCAGTGCTGTACGAGACACACTGCCTGCAGCATGAAGTTTAACAAGAACGGTTCACACAAAGGGCAAAACAGTAAATGTGCTCTGAGTTATTGCGGTTACAGCACAGAAGGGCAGCCAACAGAGTGCTTGGAAATACAAATTCGGGTTTACATTTTCCCCAGGTGTCCCTTTCCTCCCTCTCCCTTCCTTTTCTGTCCTGCACCAGGAGCAGCTCCTAAGGAAGAGTTTGAGGAGAGGGCACACACTGTGCTGGGACCAACAGAGACTGCCTGGGTACCACTGCGACACCTCTGCTTGTCACCCGCTCTATCCTGTGCTCATTCTACAGGGCAGCGAAGGGTTTAACAAATGGATACACTGAGGCAAAAAAACCCAACTTATGTTATTTGAAGAAAGTCACAGCACAGCAGTGAGAGATAAAAATCACACCCAGGGGTTTGTTCCTGGATTGCTCTGTTCCCCATGTAAATTCCCTCCTGTCCCCATGCACTGTCCTTTAAAGTCAAGCAATCACCACAATCCATAGGCTCCAGTCGGGCTCCACCAGCTACACACATCCATTTCAGGACAATAATTTTGTTTTTAAATCCCTCTGTGGAGCCAAACTCCTTCCTTCTGTGCCATCCCCTGCTTGGCACGGCCTCCCAGGACTGTCTGGCAGGCTCTGCCCACAGCCAGACCAGGCACCACACGCCCACAGGAGCAGGACCTGCTTTAGGAGAAGGCCAGGAGCAGTGGGTAACACAATCCAGTCCAAACTGAGCAACAGCCTGAGGGTGCAGACCGGCACATAGCAACTTTGTGCTGGTGAGAGCCATGCATGGTGTGACCCAGCACACGGTAGCCAGGGATGCTGCCTGAGAGCAGCCGAGCTGCCTGCAGGGAAGACCCTGGGCTTTGTGCCCTGGACAGCTTGGGCAGGAGCTCAGAGCAGGCTCTGGGGAGCCAGACTCGTCACCCTGCTTCCCAAAGACCCTAGTGCCTTGTGCTCTCCAATACCCAGCCCAGCTCCAATGGGAGAAGATGATGTGGGCAGCTCTCTGTGCCCAGTGCAGCACTCCCATAGGAGCCTGTCAGCCTGGGCTTTCCTGCAGCATCAGTACCTCGCACTTTGTCCACAAATTCCCTCAGAGAGCTGTGCCCTGGAGCACTCACTGCAACTCCAGGACAGACAAGTGATATATCTATTTATTTCAGGTATGTCATCGCAGTGGTAGATGTTGTGCCTCTATCTCAAGCATTTCCACTGTCTTCAGCTTGAGCCTGTGTACCAGTCCCACTCGCAGCATCACTGCAAACAGCTGAGGACTGGCAGGGAAGAGAGCTGTCAGATGGAGGGAGCGACGGGGGAGGATTTTAGATAGGCACAACAAAAGGATGCTGCGTCTTGCTTGAACTCAGGGCCCACAGCCAAGAGATCGGTTCTATTCCTGGCACCGCCACAGGCCAAACTGCAGGCAAGCGCTCACCCTCGCCTGTCCACTGACGCATCCAGACCAAAACCTTCCTCATCCAAACACCTGATTTTTCTGACATACCTAGCCAGCAGCAGCCTGCACTGCTCCTTTGTGGTGTGCACAGCAGCATATGGCATATGGGAGAAACACTGCAGCCGTATTGCTCTTACTGACTTGAAGCAGGAGAAGCAGCTATTACACAACCCAAAGCACAGGGTAGAGCAGCATCTACTTTATGCACTGTAGCACTTTACACTTTCAGTCCAAAATGGTTTAAAAAAAATAATCACTGCATAAAACCGTATTCTGACACATTCTTACACAAACAGCTCAGCAATATTTTCATATTCACTGTCAGATGTGGTTCAAGAAGGCCAGTGATATCTGGCTGTTTGCATCCCCACAGCATCCCCAGCAGGTACTGCTCTCCATCAGTACATGAAACACCAGGGAAAACAGAGCACCCCTCATGGTCCAAGGGCAGGCAGAGCTATGCAGCAGCCGCCCTGGCTCTCAGCTGCTCACAAACAATGCGATCTTCATCCAGACGCTTGGCAAGACAAGCTGATGGAGCTATCAGCTAATAGATTTATCCAGGAGGTAACTCACTGACAGGGACGCCGTTTACTTCACATGATGATGACAAACGGGGCCAGTTTTCCTCCAGCAAACTTTGCACCCAGGCTGCTGAGGCTCCGTGCCCAGCATGGGGATGCTTTGCCATGACCCAGCACTCACACTGCACAACCCTCCTGTCCGCACTCATCACACACCCTGTTTCAAGGCCAACTCACAGTTCATCTTTGCCTTAGTTTTTATTTGCATAGCATTATGAGGAAGGACTCGGCGGATGTGACTAGGGGACTCCAGGCAGCTGACGGCACATTTGCTTAATGTAAGTCTTCGGTGAACAACAGACAAAGGAGAAAGGCAGATAATTAGATAACCATCCAGACACTAACAGGAAAGGTATCTTGTCACTGTAACTGTGTGTTAGTTGCACTTAATGCAAGCAGATCTTTTTCCCTTGCTGGAGCAGTTTTACATCAGGCATTTGAGAAATATCAGTACCTGTTGGGCCCAAACAGTGCACTCAGAGCTGTCTAGACATAAAATAGATCCTGCCACGTAGAGCAGAGACAACAGCAATTGCTATTAATGCACATGGTGCAGCCAGTCAGCCCAGCAGGACTTGCCCAGAGCCCTGGGGCAGAGGATGACACTTAAATTAGAGATCAGAGCAGAGAAACATTTGAGATGTCAAAGGCATATGGTGATTGCAACCTGAAAATGAGCTCCTGAATAGGCTGTACGAGCAAATGCCAGGCAACTACCTGTCAAATTAGGGTGGACAGGACAAGAAAAGGAGAGGTATTTCTGTGGCAGAAAGTCAGGAAAATGTTAGTTTTGTTACAAAGGTAAGAAATTATGAGCAATGCAATAAGTTATTTGCAGCAGAGAAAACAGTTGCCCTGGACACGATGCATAAGGACAGTGCCAGCAGTGGTAAGAGGCCCTCAGAAGCAGCAGGTACAAAGCAAAAGCATTTTCAGATGATAATTAAATTACAAGCAGAGTGGGCTGTGCAATGAAGATGTTAGGCTGGACATATTGGCAAAACAGTGGAGGAAGCACCACTGAAAGCAAACAACACAGAAGCAAAAGCAGAGCTGCTAGTGTGCCCTGAGTGCCAACAGGTCCCAGCACGAGGGGCTGGAGAGAGGGGCAGGAGGGACTGAAGGAACTGAGAGGAACTCAGAGAGGGCAGGAGGGACTGAAGGAAGATAACACAGAGCCTTGTGCAGGGATTGACAGGCTGTGGTGCTGCACCAGGGCTCTGCACAGTGTCCTCAGGTGCAGAGAGGATTCTGAAAACTTGTGCTGTGAAATCAGGCTGGGTCGGTAGATCTTCAGAATCCTTAAAAGACACACTCTGCGCAAGTGTTCCAATACACAAACAACAGAGATCATGTCATCGACAATGCTAAAAGCATGGGAGGTCAGTTTTGCTCTGCAGCCTCTGAGCCTGGGATGTAATCTCCCCCTGGTAACTTCTGAAGTTACAGCAGAAAACAACTTCTCTGGAACAAGAAACTGAGCAGAAGTGTACAGGTAATCAACCCCTGTGCAACGAAGAAATGCTCTAAGAGCAGTGAGCTTGCCCTCAATTCATTGCCAACACACCAGAGCATCTCCCTAGCTCTAGAAGCCAACAAGGAATAACTTCAGGCAGCTCCTGAAAGTAGAACAAATACATGGAAGTAGATTAATGACCCTTTCTGGTGAAAAAAATCTACGCAAGTCCTTTCTTTTCTCAAACAGGGATAGCAGCAATCAGTTCCTGTCATCTCAGTTACTTAAACAGACCTTTTACTGCTTATTCACTTTATAGAGGACAGGAGAGTATGTTTTAAACTCTATCTGCTGACCAGCACATGCCCCTGACACTCCGTCTCTCTCCTCGAGGCAGTGTCCTCATCAGGCTACACCACCTCACATCAACAGGTTGGGTAGCACTTTCACCCAAAACCTCACAGTGCAACATGTGCAAAGGGAAATAATCACCCAGTGACGCACACCGAGACCCACCGCCCCGTGTCCAACGCCTACAAACACCTCCCTCCCCTTGCCAGGACCCTCCTGCCTTCTTCGGGACACCAGCTGCCCCGAGCACCGCGCGAGCAGGCAGGACCAGGATACTGTACCTGGCTCGGAGATAGTCAGGCTCTGGTCGGAAGGCAGCAGGAGGAATTCCCTGCACGTGTCCAGGTCCAGGCCAGGCAGGCTTTTCTTGCGGCACAGCTCGGTGACAACGCGGACGGCCTTCTGACAGCGACCGTCATCCTTGGTGCCACTCATCTCCCCCAGTGCATCCTCCACTATCCCCTCTGCTCTCTAAGAAAGTCAAACTATGAAAAGAGGGTTGGTTTATTTTCCATCACACAAACACATTCCCATCAGTTCCATCCCCTGCCATGGCAGCACCCTAAGGGACCCAAGTGCCAGGCAGCGTCCCAGCTCCACAAACCCTCCTGAGCGCTCAGGTCGGGAGGCTCTGGGTGGCCACCAGCGCCTACTGCAGCCCTGACACTGCTCCCAAGCCTTCCTGCCTCTGAGATCAGAGATCTGTTTACTGCCAAGGCGTGTTCCAGGCAAAGAACCTCCTACCCAACTCAGTTTCATACCCTCCATACGACGTTATTAAAGCTGCAGCCCAGATAATTCTTTTTAACCCTCTCATTGCTGCCCTGTCCCTGTTCTCCAGGTGCAGAGTTTCCACTCACAGCCCCACAGTGATCTTGCAAGACAGAAGTGGACGTTGAGATCTGCTGGCTAAGGACAGCACATCACCAGACGAGAGGAACACGAGAGCTCCCACGAACACTGCACAAACTACTTACAACTGCCAAAAGGCAACATAAGGAAAGCAGCAGGTTTTATTGATTTGTTTGCACTGGTCCTAACACAACAGGCTGCAGATGGCAGCGGAGATTGAGGATGCCATTGCAGTTCGTCATTAGATTGGCCCTTTTTTACATTTTCTGCAGTATTTTTTTATTCCTATTGTAATTTAGCTGACAGGTCATGCCATATGACAGCTACATTTTGAACAGAGAATATATTTGACAGGCAAGTGAAGAGACACCATTGTGTAACAGGCAATTAAAATTACGAACAGCAGAATGATTTCTTGCAGCTTCTGGAGCAGAGAAGCTACTGCAAATATAATGAGCATATTGGAGACCCAGGGCTAGAGCTACACAGGTCCCTCAGCCCCACATCACAACACAGTGTGTTTAGATCATGCCACTGGGTTTATTTTCTCTGTTAATTACTGACTGAAGCACTTTGTGGAATCGCACTGTGCCAACCCCAGTTGCTGCCCAAGCCCCCAGCGCAGCACCAGCTTCACCTCCTCCGACACAGCCACCAGCCTCCCCGCAGCCCCCGGCCCCAGTTCCCAGGCTGAGAACTCCCAGAGCTACCCCAGGTACCTCTGGTCTCTGCCCACTTCTGCTGCATCGCACCAGCCTGGGGAGGCCAGGGCTGGGGCACTGGGGAGCTGCCGTTGCCCCACACCTCTCCCCAAGGTTAGAGCACCTGAGGTGCCCTCACATCTTCTGTGGGACCCTGGGGCTCCCACTCCCCTGCTGCCTGGAGAAAACCCACCGTACCCTCCCCGGCCATCGGGTTAGCAGCTTGCTCCTGGCACAAAGCGTCTGTGGAGCAGCAGAGGAGCCTCACCAGAAAAGGTACAGCTCCAACACTGCTGTGTAGCCAGCCCAGGGCCCTTTTGGTCACTCCAGTCCTGCCCACCCCAAGGTGCTGCAGACGCCCTCGGGGCTGCAGCCACCTCACCAGCCCCTGCCTGGCACAAGCAACTCAACAACTAAGCACTACTCCCTCCAAAAACTTCTGTTGTCATGACAACATGAGCAAAATCCTTTATTAACACAGCAATATCCTACAACTGGTCACAAAGAGACACTTTTAATTAGACACTACCACCTCCCGGTCAGTGCCGCATAACCTTCGGCTGCAAACCCTCTGAGGCAAACCTGCAGATCAGGAGTTTCTGGAAGTGTTTACCACTTGCAAGCAAACACCTTCAGCTGCTGAAATTTGAATTTACCTTAAAGAGATTTCAACAGACAAAAAAACCCTCAACCAAACCCTTAGAAAAAGGTTAATGTCCAACTGAGATCTTGAAACACAGAAATCAATAATAAAATCCAATTATTTGGAAAAAAAACACCCTGGTTTTATTTCAAAGTTAATGCCAAGAACTTTTTACTTCTAAATCTAAAGACCTTTTGGGTCAGTTACACACCTCCATTTACGTATCAGAAGATTCCAGGTTTGCCAGACCACAGTCTGTCCCTGCTCCCGGGGACGTGGGCAGAGCTGGTGATCTCTGGAGGGATTCGGCAGCTTCATCTCGACCTCATCCCCACTGGCATTTCCAGTCGCCTGTGCCTAGCCAGCGATTCCCTGCAGCTGCCTTCGTGTGGCATTTAGGCTCACGCACTCCTAGCAGGGCAGTGTTCATCCTCCCCCTGTCCTGCAGCCTCAAACGACACGAGAGAGGGAGAGTCAGCAGTTAATTAGAAAAGGCTGCGTCCATAGCTAGCCCAGAAGGGCTCAGAGTTAAATAAACATTAGGGAAAACCACCTCAACAGACCTGGATTGCACAGAGAAATGTGTTACTTGCAGCGACACTGCTCCAGAGTTACCTTTGAGATCATCACTTTGGACAAAATTACAAAAATGAAATTACTGGCCCTGGTTTGCATCACTCAGAGGCTGCTCTGAAACCGCGATGGGAAGCAGTGAAATTCCTGATAATCTGAGAGTGAGCAGATAGAGAGAGAATGACCAATATCCCTTTAGCAAATGAAAGACGAGCACCAAAGACAGCATCACCACAAACAGCTGAGGAGCCAGGAGCTTTGTAGCAACTGCAGTTGGACTAACGGAGGTACATCCAGCACATATCTCATTGTCCGAAGCCCAAACACGGGTACAGGGCTACCTACAGGTACAGGGGTTTGTCTGTTCAGCCTATCTGGTCACACTGATGGGGAAGTGTGTTACAAAGGTGGAATCACAGACGTGTGCTTGGCTGAGACAGAACACGCTGTTCATTTGGTTTGGCTTAGGAACCATTTGAAGCTGATTTTTTTAAGCAATAATCAAGTCTGGAGAGGAGCAGCAGCGTCCGGTTGTGCCAGGTTTAATAGTATGACAGCATTTCCTCTCCCAGTTAATGTGATAATTGGAAACAGCTCAAAAAATATTCAGAGTCTCTTGCCAGGAAAAACAATACTTACCTGGATCCGTTGGCAACATCATCATGGCAGCTGCGTATAAACGTAACAGGTATTGCTGTGCCCCCTCACACACTCCAGCACACGGACCTTCTGTGCTGGCTGATGGGCACAAGCATCATGAGCACCCAACATCCTCACCTCATCTCACAGGGAGGAGGAGGAGGTTACCTTCCTTGTCATAACAGAGATCTTTAAGACTTAGATAAAATCTTAGTAGAAAGAATTGAGGTTTAACTAATTTTAGGCAAACATATTTAAAGAAGCCCCGCACTGAGCACTGTGCCTGCTCTGGGCTGTGGGGCACAGGGCTTCGGGCAGCATCAACCTCCTGCTTCTGCCCCAGAGCACCCAGAGCTTTGCATTCCTGCTGCGATCAGCACAGCAAAAACAAGCAGCACCTGCCATGGTGGAGAGGGCAGGTAGACAGGGCTGCACTTCCCCAAAGAGCAATGATTTACACGATTTTGCACAAGAAGCACAGACTGTTCCTCTGTTTGTCTCCAGCAGAAATATTCGCCAACACAAAAGGTCTGCGGGACCCTGCTCCCTGGCACCGCTCAGCAATAAAACCTGCCAAGGCTCCCTTACTGCACGAAGAGATGCTAGAAACATAAAGGAGATGCTGTCTCCCCACTTGTGTGCACCTGACCTCTCCCAGCAGCAGCGGTTGCGCATTCCCTGTGCAAACTCTCCTGGGAGCAGTTCTTCAACTCCAGACACACCTCCCCTTGAATATCCTGGCAACACCAGGAGGAAAGAAGGAAAAATAATCCTCAATTTGTAGCCTGAAGTTCCAGGGCTGCACTGCAAGCAAACTCTGAAGTGTGAAGTTTAAATGATTAATTGAGGTAGGATGGGATGAGCCTGTGCAGCCGCAGGGCACAGAGGTGAGGGGCGAGCAGTGCCCACTGCCAGCACCCGGTCCGAAGCACCCACCAGTCTTGCCATGTGCTGCCAGCTTCAGTGTTTGCAGGAAAATGCACCTCAGTGTCCTGAAAAGCACCGATTCCAAGAGGCAATGCAGCTTCTTGCACAAAAAAAAAAAAAAAAAATATGGGCACTGAAGGCAGATGTCTTGAAGTGCATCTAGGCAGCAAGAAGCTTTCTAGGGACAGGACTATCATCAAAAATATTTTTCTGATTATGAGTCCTCTGAAATGTACTTTATTGACCTGGAATCTTGCATATCCTCAAGGTGAACCATAACGGCATGATTTGGCAAGGCTGGAAGCTCTAAAAAGCCATTTCTACTCCAGCAGCATCAGATGAGATTGGATCAGAGAGATGTGACTGTGTGAGCTGCAGCTCTCAGCCCTGCCCAAAAGCCATTAGCTAAATAGCTCAGGGAGCTCTGACCTTCCATGCTCCAAGCACCTGCATTTAGCACGAGGAACAGTCTCAATAAAACCAATGAAGCAAGAGCCCAGGCCCCACACTGGGGTTCCTGCCTGAGGACTCCACCTGGCTGCCTCCAAGCCGAAGAGGCCAAGGAGCACAAGCCTCGTGCGCGATCCTGGTGCCACACATGGCCGCTGAGCCCTCCAGCAGCCTGCTCAGCCAGCATCATTCAGGATCTGCGTTTCAGGAAGATTATGGCAGCAAATCACCTCGAGGGAAGAAGCATTAGGCTGGGATTAGACCTGCTCTTGCTCCTCGCTGATATATGAAGTCAGTCCCTGTGTGCCTCAGGCCAGAGCACGTTCCTGCAGAACAAACCAGCTGCCTGGACCCCACCTCTCAGGACTAAGCTGGCCTTTGCCTGAATATTAATGACAGATGCTAATGCATCCTTTTTCTGAGAACAGATGAAAAACTGCTGCTTTCAGGGTCTCATTTCAGCCCTCTGTGCTGTGACATTATCATCAGTATCACTGCATAATTTATTTCCAAAAGACTGCACTCCCCTTAAAGGCCGATAAAGCACCAGTATCGGAACTCCGAGGACAGATTAAACTTAGTCTTCAGTAATAAAGATTCCCAAGGAGCCTTTGCTCTCACACCCTCCTCAGCCGCTCGGACTCAGGGAAGCAGGAGGAGGCCCTTCCAAGCATCATTGCAGCAGTGTCCAGGTGTCCCTCGTGGCACTGATCGTCCCTGGAGCAGACGGAGTGTTCAGGCTGCGTTGTCCCTGGCAGCTCTCGTGACGCCCTGTGCACACCTCACAGGCATCGGGCAGGCCTGGGCCACCCCACACAGCTTTATCGCAACACAACTGCCATCAGAAAACAAGAGAGCTGGACACTGAGAGAGGTGGATTAAAGATTCAGGAACAATCCCATGTGCCTGCGCAGCACAGGGAGAGACAGAACACATGAACTCATCCCTCTGCAACCACCTGCTCCTGCAGTGCGACAGCAACTCCTGGCAGAGCGCAGGAGGGGGCAAGCCCGACCCTCCTCGGAATTAGCAGGATTTAAACCACAACTGTTTTCATCGAAACAGAAAGGCAAAGCAGAATATATCTAATCTAAACCTTCTGGAAGAAACAAGCCAAGTTGACATCTGTAATGGAAAACAAGCAGATATAAGTGTTTCCCCCTCCTCCCCAGTGTGCTTACAAAGGATTTGCTGTATTCTAGTTATTTTTATCACTCCCAGTGGAAATACACATAATAAAAATAGCAGTTTTTCTATAACAGAGAAAACAAAAACAATGGTGCCCAATTGTGCCTCCCAGAAACAATGCTATAGTGGTTTTATTTCAGGAGAAAATTAAGATGTGAAAAGAAACCCAGAAGTCTTTAATTAACTTGCTCCCTCAGCCTCCAGAGAGCACCACAGACAGGCAGAACCTGCTTTCCCATATGATGTGCTTCCCACCTGACATCTCAAAGGGCACAAGTGGTCTTCTCCCAAACGGCATTTCCCACACAGGCACAGCTCCTGTTCCTGGCGCTCGGCTTCCCCGCATCGTCCTGCCCCACTGCTCCACATCATCACCACACAGGGGCTGACGGCTCCTCACCTGCCGTGCCTACAGGTGACCCTCGGACCCTGCTTCTTGAGGGAGTCACAGTTAAGACCGTGGAGCTGGCAGCGCTTCCTAACTTGGTCAGTCACTCTGCTCATGAAAAGGACCATGAGACAAAACTTTTAGCAACAAGAAGTGACTGAGGAGCATCTCCTTCCTGGACAGGTTTCAGTAGTGCCGAGAGCACCCAGAGCCTGTGCTGCTTGCCTGGCTCACACAAAAAGCCCTCCTGTCCTTGTGGTTCACACCAAGAGAGCCCAAAGAGGTGGAGAGAAAGGAATGAGATCGAGGTCCCCAGGTTACCACATAACACGGTAATGTGTTTCCACTTAACCTGAACAGCGACTCTGAGGAATAATGCATCACACGTGGATCCCAGCACCTGTCGACCAACCTCCCAGCATCCGACAGTGGCCACCCCATCCCTACAGGAACCAAAGCCGTTCTTGCTAAAGAGGCTGTTCCAGGACAGGGGCGTCTGCTCACTTGGAGAGCAGCGTGGGCAAGGCTGGGTGAGAGCACCATCTGCTGACACGCTCTCTACAAGGGATTATAAAGAATGAACATTTAATTTACAAATTCTCAGCAGAACGATGCAGACCTCGCAGACCAGGCGCACCGACCACTGGGGTCACAGATTCATCACAGCACTCCCACACCGGAGGTATCAGCAAAGCCTTTTTCCAGCCGGGAGCTGGCAACCAGTGCCCTAGCGCAGAGGTGCAAAAAAGAAACTCAAATTGAAAGAGTCATTTTTCTAATTTAATAGAAATAACCAAAACAAAATGGTTTTCAAACAATGCTTTAAACTGGTCTATTACAACTTCTACAGCACATTCCAGAGCACTGAACAGGAAATATTTACAGGCAGCTAAAGCATTAAATAACCAGGGAAAGAAAACTTTTCTTTAATTACACATCAGCAAAAAACACAGGAACAGAACAATTAGAAATGGTAACCTTGCTTAAAAAAGTTAAATATGATTATTCAGATAATACAATACCACAGAAACAGCACTTGTTCGAAGAATCATATCAAAAGATGAGCAAAGTTTACTATGTGCAAGTAAGAACCAGTTCACTTACTGGAAGCAAAAAATAATCCAAGAATCAGAGAATGCCATGAATTTACCCCTCCATGAGTTCACATGTAAAACAGGCTTTCAAGCGCACAAATCTTTATAGGCTTATTTACATGTTTCACCATGTTCTGAACCTAAGAAAGTCCCTACTCGCAGGCCTCGGCAGACATGCACCGTTTGTAAATGCAGCTCACGCTCTAGAGCGAAAGCTGCAACAAGTCAAACTTATAAAATGTTATAGTACCGCTCCTTGTAGAAATTACACAAATTCTAAAGAAAGCAGCTTTGAGCTGTGAGATCACTCAATAGAAAAGGCCAAAACCACACTTCATATGTTGAATAGTTCACTTATCATAAAGATACCCAAATTAACTGCTATTTTTGAAAACAAATTCAATTTCAATGCATTAGAAAGCATACAAAGTAGGATCCCTGTAAGCAAACACAGGAATTGGATGGAAGAGTTATTGAATATGCACTGAGAAAATAAGAGATCGTCCTATCTGAAGATACAATGTGTACGTTCTATCTGAAATACATCCAAGTAAACTGTGGCATATACCATTTTGTTTAAAAAAGTATCTCCATTATTTACTCAAACACCTACTTCTTAAAAAAATATGTAACTTTCCCCAATTTTTAAAATAAAATGCCACAATATATCGTCAATAACTCTTGCACACTTTGTTTTTAAAAGCTAGACTCGGTGATAAGAATACAAACTCTCCTATAAAATCACTGTCCAAAGGAAAGGGTTCCTGTCATGCTAACAGGCAACAGAGAAAGCAGTTTTGTTGCTTTTTCCAGGGAAGAAAGTAAGAAAAGCAAGGAAAAGCCAACTTCCAGTATGTCACATGCATACCTTTAAAGAACTTTGCCATTACCTAAATTTTCTGAGCTCGGTCAGTGACCCAGGTGATACAATAGAACCCAAAATCCAGGCTAATTTGCGGGGCTTCTGTTCCAGAGGCTTGTAGAAATGTTTAAAATAAACACTCAACAGTCAGTGTGCTGACACTGTCGGTGCCACCGGTAGCAGCAATGGTGACATCTCCCACAGACACTCAGCCTCTCTACATCCAACAGTTTTCCTATTTTTAAAAGTTGAGGGATCATCTTTGTTTTGGACAGTAACTGCCCTATTATCCACTGTTCCAGGGCAGTTAAACAGAAGACCTGAGCCTGTTCAGACCGTCATCACTAATCACTACTAATTACATGGCAGGATACCTGCTGAGGTAATCAATGAGCCCACGTGACAGACTTTTCACAATTTCAAAAGCAAGCAGCCTTTTACTTCTTTGGATTAACTTAAACTTCAGGGACATCTACAACAAAAACTAAGACATGACAGTGTTTGTGTCTCGGGTGACAGCAGTTGCAGCCAGGCCAGCCAACACTTCCCTTTCCTGTCGGAATCTGCAGCCTTGGGGCGACAGAGCTGGCACACAGCACACCCACCACACTCTTCTTCACCTACAGGAGGTTTTACTGACCTAACTCCTGGATGAAACACTGCCGCAAGCCGCTCAGGACGACACAACCTGTTCACACAGACCCCATCCACCTGTGCTCGAACATGTTACACACAGCCCAGCACCAAGACACTTACCAGTTCTGAGATGAACATTCACAGACAATAGGATCAGAAATCAGGATTAGCAAAGCTCTGCTGGCTTTTCAAACGATTTTGAATAGAACCTAGCTAATTTCAAAGCAATCACCGAATTGCTGTATTTAGGAGGGGGCAAAGAACATTGTTTTGTTTCTTTTACATAAAAAAGCAGCCCATATGATTTCTTGCACCACAGGCTAGGGCTGAGGCTGCTGGGCTGTGTGAAAGGACCGAGACTGACACTCAGTGGGCAACGTGCAAGAGAGAGCATCAATGCTCACCAAGGCCAACGCTTCACATCCCCCGTGGGCTGCAGGTGAACCAGTGGAACAGGCTGTCATGCCAACAGCCAGCCTGCTACCCCGTCACAGGGAGCACAGCGCCCAGAGCGCCATCCCAAAGCAGTGGCTGGTGGCTCTTGGGTCTGGGGGTGCGCTCGCAGCAGGCAGGGCGCAGGCGCAACCCGGTAGCGCAGCTCTCCCCACGCTGGCCCCGGTGAGGCTACATCGTGGCCATCCTGGGCTCCGGCTCAGACCGCAGGTACTTGCGGAACTGGAACCCACGACTGGTGCCCTACAAAGCAAACAGTTAAAAGCTGAGGCCAGAACCTGGAGTGCATCAGCGCCATAACAATAGTAACTCCAATTGAAGAGAATTCACAAAATCTTATTTTCATGATAATTTTAATAATATTCCTTTGCAAAATGAAGCTGAGGAACTAGAAATGCATCAATAGCAATACAGAGCCATTAATGATCCCTCGTTACTATTAGCATCCTATTCACACGCATCCTCCTTTCTACAGGGAAAGATTTGGCTGTTGCAATTTAATATGCTTCGGTAGAATGACTTTTGCTTTCACATACAAACCAGTAAAAAATGAATTTAAACTGGCACTATGTTAATATCGGAGAAATTTAAAACACCGCAGTGTGAGTTTTGAGTGTGACATTTGCATTATCTATAGAAGTGAGCTTGATGTTACAAACACCTTCAGTCCCCTCATTCACTGTAAGAGAGGCACAGTCACATCGTACCCATAGTCTGTTCTTACAAAAAGAAACCAAATTTTATGTGACTCCCATGAAAACTGCTGAGAGCACACCTCAATTTGATACTCTGTGGTAAAATATTTATCTTTGCCATCATGGTAAAGTCTACAGGAATCGCTCATGCCGAATATACCAAAACCCCAGGGATTTACCACAGAATTGCTGTATTCACAGAAAATCTTACAGCAAATTTATTCCGTCAATTTGACCTTATCCAGTTACACCATTTTCCATCTTACTTTAACAAGATCTAGCTCAAGGCCAGAAATTACACTTATATTTTCTACAACCATTCTCCGTCTGTAAAGGGAAGAACCATTAAAACTACAATTTCATGAGGAGCTTGTTCCTAACCAGGAATGCTGGAACGAAGGCAGCGTGCAACGGGAAGGCACTGCAGAGATGCCTGCCATAGGGTTTAGGGGAACAGGGAAAACAAAAAAACACTGCAGCATTTGACCAGAAATGACTCAAAGCCAAGTCCTGGCCCGTGCAAGTGCATTGTTCAGTGGGTGGACAAGGAACCCAACCTCAAAAGATTTAGTCCCATCTTTTAGACATTTCGCTCATAAGCTGCTTCTGAAGAAAGTTCTGAGTAGTACTCTAATAAAAATAAGACAGAACCTCAAAATGAATGCAATGTTAGAAATAGCATATATTACAAATCTTTTCTCGATAGGAACAATTAATAAGAATACATATTAGCTTAAAAACAGCTCAGCAAATGTTGCTGATCTGCAAGAAATCTCAATTCACTATTTACAAATAAGACAAAGTGAATACAGGAAATTTTACACATTTGGTAGTTAACAGGTTATTGTTTGCCAAGTGGTCTATTAGAAACTGATATTTAGGAAGACTGGAAAATCACCCCAACCAGTTATTACCTCTTCAGTCTATCTTTAAGTACAGAAAACCAGACGGTGAACACTGGAGATAACATTCTGCCTCATTGGGGGAGCAGGGACAGACAACAAGGCTAAGGCTTCTGCCATGAACGCCATTAAAATGTTCTGTGCACAGGATAAACACACCTAGCCCTACCGAACAGAGGTCGCTGCCACCACCTTAGGCTTTTGTCCGTCAAGAACTCACACTCCTGCACTCACCAATTCAGAACAGTTTAATGATATTTTGTTTCCTTTTGCTATACATAAAATATAGTAAAGAAAGTCAAATTTAGATTAATTGGATCAACACAGAAGATCAGTTATTCACAAAACGGCTTCAATGAGATGATAAGAGCAATGACCAACACACACTAAAGTTCACACAAAGAGGGAATTTTGGGGACACTGCTTACAGTTAACACTGCAGCCCAGCGTGAATGCAAGGTATGGGAACTGCACTGGTCCCGTCCTGCAGAACATTTTACTCAGCAGCCTTATCTGTACATGAAACACCTCTTACAAATCTGCTTCTCTTCAACATTTATCCACTTCTATCTGTGAAATCAGAATGAGTGCATCCCGTCCATCAGAAAAAGAAAAAATATAGCAAATAATCAAGGAAAAAAAAAACCACCAAAAATTTACAATACAGTTTTTTCCCCTTTTGATGAGAATGCTTTTCTGTACAACTGCTTTTTGTAATCTAATACTGTTTAAAAAGCTATCAGCTTCTTCAAGATGGCCACTGTAGGCTTGATAATATTCCAGGAACACTTAAATAACAGTTTTTACAATAAATTTTAGGTCTATATCATTAGATTACTTTATATGCACTGGTCTCTCATCTGATTTTAGACGTTTTCTACGTGGTTGTATAAAATCTTCATCGGAGTCCTCAGTTATTTCACCATCATCCTCTTCCTGCTCAAATTCAGGCAAAGGCTGGAAGGTCCTGTCTGGGTAGATCTCTGTAAGTTTATCTTCAAAGTACAATGCAACTGCCTTCCCTGCCTGCGCTACTTCTGAATCAGCCTGCAAATAAAAGAAGACAGGAATATTCACCAGTTGGAAATGCACATCCCTTCTTCAAGTGTTCATGGTCTGAAACGCTTACCTTCAAATTAATCTCTTGTGTTTCTGCATAAACTTGAACAACTTTCATCATCTAAAAAGGATACCAGAGTCAAAAAAAATGAAATTATAATCCTTCCTAAAGTTATGAGATCGTACAGGATTGGATGACTAAAGTCAGCCATAACAACAGAACAGCTTGTTATGGGCTACAGCTCTTTAGTTCTTAAATTTAGCGGAAGCAGGTAAATAAACCTTCAACAAGACATAGCCTTTGTACAAATAAAACCATGCTCCGCTGATGACTGCTTGCTTCATTATAAATTTCAGTAGCCTGGACATTACTGTGGGAAAGCCTCACTTTAGAGAGCAGTGCTCTGGGAGACTTTCCTGGGGGTCATACGTTGACAAGCGTATGGCTGAGAGGCATTGGATGTGATGCTATTACTAGCAGTCAGGCTGACTCATCTTTTACTACAAGCCAGCATTTCAAACAGTGAGACAAGTCTGAAACACTTTTTTTTCCTCTTCCCCCTCTATAAAGCCCCCAACACATCCATCAGCCCTTGCTCCCCTGCTTTACTCCTGTCCCTAAGAGCTGCAACACGTTTTCCTCTACAGTAGGTGCTCCATTAATTCCCTTGATGGAGAAGCACACATACTTGCAACTTCTTCCAGTGCTCATCAACCCCCAGGCAATACAGAGACACAGGGGAGCTGGGGATGTCGAAGTCCCAAATGCTCATGGGCATTTACAGCATTACATAATGAATATTGATTTTTACTGGTGTACCTGTGAAGCAGCTGAGGTTTTAAATGTAGGTTTGTGTACTTCCTCCAATTTACCTCTTCACAGAGTCAGAAATGCAGCCCAAACACTGCAAAACTGATTACATTTTACAGAATAACACTGGCTGGTTTATACATTTCTAAGGTCAGAATAAAGCCATTCCGTGCAATGCCTCCTCCCCATGGCTTTGTCATCCCTGCTTTAAAGCATCTCAGAAATGAGAATGTCCTCTTCCTGCAGCTCTGTTCCAGCACAATACCACAGGGGGAGGTTGATATTTAGTTTATTTTTGATATTGCTCCATCTTGTAATTACACTTAGGCAACTTATCTCCCCAAGTCACGTTTCACACATAAGGTGCAAATTCCTCACTACCAGGTAGGTTCTTTGCAAAATAAGTCAACTTTTCCTATTCATCAAAAATACAATTCCATGCAAAAGTTATCTACTGAAAATGGACTTTTCTGAGAGCCCAATTACTAGCAAGCTAAAGCACCCAGCTTCATAGCAGCCAGAACAAACACAATGCTGCATGAGGTACCAGGACCAGCAGAACATTTTCCAAGACAGCAACATTTCCTCAGCAGAGGAAGTTCCCTCGACAGAGATCTACCACATTTCACAAGTATAAGAGCAATTAAGTGTATTGCTGGAGACAGTTTTAAGGATTGTTTGATTCGTCTGTATTGCCATGTTCCCTAAGCACTTCTACAATCCATTCGATATACGGTAACAAGGTCACCCTGCTCCTTAGTCGTATCTGTACCAGTGAATGTACTTAAAAAGTTCCTTCTGTAAACCCTGACCTCCCCATTTAGCTAAAAATGAGAGGTAGTTCTCTAATTACAATCAGTTTGTTTGTTTTTTAAGTGTCTGATTCAGCATCTGCTTCATATGCAGAAGTTACAACTGGAAGCAGAGCCTTTAATTGGAGAAGCTGCCCAACTATGTTGAAACAAATCTTAATGTAAAAAAGACGTGTACAGAGTAGAAATTAACATACTTCATTAAACCTTTCACAGTTCTTGAAGATCAACCGGACATCTGCCACAAAATCCTCGGGAGTCTGGTAGTGTTGGGAATGCTTCTTCTGCAGTTTCTTTTTCACCGTAGATAAATCCATTGGTTTCTTTATAATTTTATAGTAGTTTGGTATCTGTAAAAAACAAACAGTGATTTATCGCTACGATCGAAGAATTTGGGTTGGAAGGGACCTTAAAGTCCATCCAGTTCCAACCCCACTGACAAGGTCAGGGACACCTCCCACTAGTTCACAGAAGCAGCTGAATTTCTTCACTTATCAAGATACCAGTCAGCTCAGCTCATTATGCACTGTGTGCACGTTCAGCAAGTGAGAACAATTTCCTTCCCTCAATCTGTTTCAGAAATTCTTTCTAACCTTCTGCGCCTATCACAGCCCAGCAATGTTCTTCATTATGGTTATTTCTTTTATAGCTGAACACAGAAGAGTCAAAGCAGTTTCCTTCCTCCTTATAGTTAAAGGATTTTGAATTTCATGGATATCCCGAGACACTCTCTTCTGATTCAAAAATTGCTATAACTGGAAGCATTTTCAAGTAGCTGGGTTTGAGACAGATTAGAGCCTCTGCACGGAGAAGCTACAGAATCAGCTTCTGTCGCTCTCAGAATCATGAACGCTGGATGACCGCCAGAACTTTTAGACTGATTCAAATAAAAGCAGTCAGTTCCTTACTGAACTCAACTCCAGGTTTTAGAGAAGTTATGCCAAAAATAAATCAGAAACTGTTTTTCTAGAGACTCACCGAGGCTGGGACTGGCTCTTGAAATTCAATGCTCAGCTCATGGCAATACAGGTATAGCAGGAGACGTTCACATTTCTTAAAGGAAACAAACAGTTTCACATTAATATCCTTAATTTTAGGCTCAGCCTAGAAGTTCCTACCTCCCTATTTTAAACAGGTCTGTTTGTTAGCAGCTGAGTACTAGAAAATGTAAATGAGATCCTCACAAGCTTAATTATAAAACGTGAAGTTCTTAGGAGGGCATTGTTGAGAGGGCGGAATACCTCCTTACTGATCACAAAGCAGAAACAGACTCCATTTTTTGTTTTCGCCTTCCTAAACAAAAGCCTAGGGCTAATTAAACGTGAAGAGGGACACTAATACACAATACAATTGAAAAAAGAAAGACAAACTACAACTGCTTTTACCCAACCCCAGCTGCCTGTAGCAGGAAAGGACTGGGTTGCAGACTTTCATTCTTCTCCCAAGAACACAGAATTAAACATTTGAAACCAAAGCCAGAGTGATTCTATGATTCCCTGCTGAAACATTTTCCCTTCCTTTGCTTGTAATTCCTTTGGAGGGGTTTATTTCGATAATACTCTTAACACTTTATGCACGGGCTGATTGATAAGGCTAAAAATAACTTTGACTGTCAAGGTCATTGCACCTTCACAGGAACACACCTGAACACCTGTGCACTTCTCACAGCACAAGCTTCACAAATCTACCCAACTCTCTTTATGAAGGTTATGTGAAAGTTACATGCAAAGAACATCTTACTATGAACACTGAAGAGACTGATGCATGTTAAAGGATGCATTTAAATACACAGTGTGAACGCAAGCAAGTTTCTGCTATCAGAATATTACAGTCCCAGTGTAACTGAGCACTCCCACAGTCACCAACACCTGGACATGTGGCCACAAGCAAGAAAAGTATCGGTCACTTTGGGGTTTTTTAGCAAAAGTCACAACTATATTTAATTTGCTTCAGCCACAGCAAAAACATCTTCAAGAAACAGTGGGAGTCAGCTAATGTGGAATAGTGCTTTTCCTAGGAATTCCTACAGATCTGACATACCCTTTGGTCCACAGGACTCAGGCCTTGTGCTGTCTTCCCTTTCTTGCTGTGTTGTGAATTGTCACAATCGTATTCAACTTCTGGTTTGCTCAGATCTCTGCAGAATGTACATATCCACTCTCCACTGAAGAGAAATAACCACAGTTATTCCCGATATCCATGGACAAAGTCTCAGTAATGACTACAATTTTTTCACTAGCTCTTACAGTCACAGCATACTGCAGTAAAGACTTCGATACCCAAAGGTAAAGAAAAACCCTTAACATTCAAGATAGTTCTGCCAGTCAAGACCATTTCCCTGCCCTCCATAGTCCTCTCCCACTTTACACCACCTTTCTCACCATGAATTAAAGGGTACTTTACGTAACAGAATCACACTTTGGGAGACCATATGTTTATCAGATCAGTTACAGGCAAAATAATTCAGGCAGGAGTTTGAAACATCAGATCATAGTATTGACAAGAAATCATCCCAAACTAGCTGATGTTGAGGATGAAACACCAATTTCAGTGTTGTGTTGAAATCTACCCTACGAATGAGACCACAGAGCTGCTCTGGGGAACCACAACAGCACTCCTGGTACCTGGGAAAGCTGAGGAGCGTTGGTACGTGGCAGGTAAGGTGAAACACCTTTGGGCACTTCTCACAACACAACAGGTCCCCTCCGTTTTGGCAAACAGCACACCAGTCTTCATTCGGATCATCATCTTTGTTATTGCCTTCCCCTCCAATTCTAGCTGACCTGTGCATCAGGCTCCGCACCGGGGATTTCCCGTTGACAAGGCTATGTCCAGACTGTTTGCAACTTTCACTTAAATCTGCTGGTTCAGTTTTCACATGGTTTTCAAGACTTCCTAAAGCTTCTAATTCACTTTCCAGATGCAAATTAGTGGACAGTGGCGGTGTCAAGCTGCTCTCAGGACTGCTTAGCTGAAATGAAAGCAGCACATGAAAATCAGAGTGTGAATTTTACAAGGGTATCTTTCTTCATACGGCGGAAGTCAAAGGCCATCCCCCCTTTAGAGAGACTACACTCATTTCCTAAAACAAGTGGCAAAGCATTACGAAGAACAGAGTTGCATACGGTATTGAAAACTGCATTTTCACAAGTCCACCCTTTCAAGAACACACTGATTTATACCAATATGGAATACGATAAACAAACTTTAAAGCCAAACACACTGATAAATTGCTAAAAATATATCTTCACTCTCACTAGGAGAAATCTTCACAACCATCAACCTGTTCCCAGCACACAATCCTACTACATCAAACACAGCTAGGAAACACTGGAACATATTCATCTGGCGTAAAAACTCTTGCCTGGTTGAAGGATTTCTCAATGTAACTACATACACATGAATGTTTGGTAACTGTTAATGACGGGTGACTTAAAGCTTTTATTAGTTAGAGATTAAAGGCAGCAAAGACATCACACTGCTGGGGGTATTTCATTTTAATAGTTAAAGATAAAACACAACAGAGTACACTGTGTCTGGCATAGTACAGTATTACAGGATATAATAAAGCCCTTGCACAGAATAAACAGAGATTAAGTTCTGTTTTCTATTTTCAACCCATCGTAAGACGGAAAACTGACAAGGCCTGGGTATGGTTTGCACCCATAGCACTAGGTGAAGCCCTGTCCAAATCAGGTAGGGATATGTCTGCCATCCTTTCATGTTTATTTGTTCAGCATAAGCCAGCCAGCTATCGTGTGGGTCCCACTGCCACACCAGTACCTATGTCACAACCCTCAGTGATCAGCAGTCTCAGCAGCACTGCAAAAACACACAGCTCGATGCTCGAGCTGGTCCACACCTGAAGTTCAGACATGCTACCCAGGAGCAACACAACACTCCATCCTCAGGGCTCTAAACAGCGAACAGAACACAAGCCTTCAGAGTAGAACTGCTTTATTAATTCCAAGTTCTTAAGCATGCTGTTAGGAAAACCATAACACAGTCGCATAAACTAACTTTACCATGCAAGCACTCCTCCTGCCATCTTCTGTCTTCTCCTGCTTCACTGTTCCTGAGAAACTGCAGATCTCCTCCTCAGTCCCTGGCTCTTGCTTCACTTTCACTTGGTCAGACTTGAAGTTAACACCAGTTTTCTCAGCCGTCCTGCCTGAAGAGCCACAACTAGAAAGACATCAACACGTAAATTAGAGGAATACTTGTCAGAGCCAGGAAACTTAGGGGATCATTTCCTGAACGACTTCAAAGGCAAAGCAGGTCAGACCCATTGCCAATTCAGTTTTTGAATTCTTTGTGTCTGTTTTTTCAGCCTGGCAATGTTAACGTAACACACTCACCTGCCTCTGCTGCCTGTGCTGGAGGTGCTGGGTGGCCTCACTGGAGTGTGGGAGTTGGACAAACCTGCAAAGAAGCAGCACAGAAGTTGACCCAGTATGCATTTACACTCTACAGTGTAAAATAAACCACTAGCGTTGAGTAATGCCAAATGTGCTGCTAGAATATCCAAATTTAATAATTCACATAAGTCAGCTGCCCCCTCAGTCAGAACAAAGGCCTAGCACATCACATTAAATAAACACACACAGACAACAACAGTATTGTTAGAGCCCCGATAATTATTTCTCCTAATCCAAACAGTGCTACAGATGCTCAGCCCATTAAGTCCTCAAAGTCTACCCACTGACAGTCACCAATAAAACCAAGAAAAGCAGATGCTATATGTCTTGCGTGCAAGTTCTGAGGAACACACTGAGTGCCATTGCTGCAACCATTCATTCACAGACTCTTATGATAAACTTGCAGAGAGAAGACTAAGAGAAATAAATATCAAATGACTCAGAATAGCTTCTTACTAACAGAAAAGGACATTTCCAGTGTTTAAAAAACTTGGCATTGGGTATTGGTGACTTAATTTGTTCATATACATAACAAAACCTCTGTCATTAACTGGATACACTACAATGAACTTGCTTAAATCATTGTTTGGTGTAAGTATTTCTGTGACCACATTCTCTACATTTACTTCCCTGACCCCAGAATAACTGAACTACGGCCTCTGAAAAAATCATGTGTTAACACAGGACAAAAGTATCATCTATATGTGTATCTGGAATACAGCATTCAGGTACTGACAATTTGTTACTATAAAGATATTTCTGAAGGAGGGTAAAATTTAGATTTCCAGAAGAATTTATTTCTCAATTAAATTTTAAACTAACAAAACATCACTTCCCTTTGGCAGAAAATTGTAAGTAATTATTTTTAACTTAAATACCAGAAATACTCATTGTTTTTTAGCACCACCAGAAACAACCATCGCACTTACCTGATGACCCTGGAGACAAAGCTGAGGGTCCTGGGGATGGATTCATAGTACTCGTAGGCTGCGGAGGGAGGTGGCTGCCTGTGATGTATCTACTCAGAAGGTTGTCTAAGCTGTTTGAACCAGCATCTTCAAGCTAAGAAGGAAAAACAGAAACCTGACTTAGAGAGGCCTAATCAAATTTTCTGAACAGCTGCAAATCTTTAAACTGCGATCGGTACCATTACCAGAATTGTTCACTGTCCCTTCAGGGATCCAGGACATCAACAATCATTTTTATCTATTTCACATAAAGATCAGTCTTTCAAAACAGAAACCCACAGCTAGAAACTTAGAGCAAGATTTAAGGTCAGCCCTACATGGTGAAAGTAGCTGCGTGCCCAAGTTAAGGGCTGAAGATTTCAATTCTTTAAATGATAACTATCATTCTGCACACAAGTACTGGTATCCACATAAAAAAAAGACAGAAAGGAAAGCAGATCATGACTTCACCCACCGCATTAGTGCCTGATCTCCTCCACTGACCTGGATGGGTGGGATATCTGGCAGGGAAGGTAAATTCTCCGGGTTTGTTACAGAAGGAATGAGTTCGATAGCCGCAACGGATGGACTGGTTGGACCACGGTTTGCACTTGCCATTGTTGCTGTAGTAGGACTAGTGGGATTAATAGTGGTGTTGTGCACAGAAACAACTGGAAAAGGTCCCGCATGCCCAGGGTTAGAATGCTGCAGGAGAAGAGAAGAGACCACGACTGCATTATGGACAAAACAGGCACTCACTGCATGTAAAACTGCAACACATGCATTATGTGAAAGTCCTCAACAAAAGACTGGGAGGAAGGATGTGTAATATAAATTCTATCACATAACCTGAGAGCACTGAATGCAAAGCAACTACTATTTCTAATGACTTGGAAAGAAAAAATACTTTATGTGGCTGGTTATTTAAATATGCAGCACATCCTCCACCAAGTTGCTTTTATATATAGGTATATATTTATTAAAACAATTGCTTCCTCCAAAGACAACTTTAAAGTCCATATGACTGTCTAGAAACTTGTCTTTGAAAAAGAAAAGCATAACTGTTACAAGTATTAAAGTAATTTTTGGTTTTCCAGTCACATGAACATTCACTGTTGGTAATTTTTAGTCTTGAGCTCTGCATCATACCTCAGGTTTGAATTTAAAAACATTTTAGAAATTGGTTTCATTAAAAAAATCTCAGCTGTGCCACTCTGAATTTTACTGTTCCTGAGTGTTCTCTAAGAAACCAAAAAGCTGAATCTCACTGAAAAAGTGAAAGAGGAAACATTTTGTTTCCCAGAAGTAAAATGCTACACACAAAGAAAATTCACTTTCATTCTTAAAGTTTGAGTTTTCTTATGTTCAGCAAAAATACCCAGTCCGCAACATGAGAAAGCGTATAAATTTGTGTAGCCGTGAGTTACGAGCATGACAGATAAACACATTTACAGCTGGAGGTATCTACTTCAATGACAGTTTGGCACAATGGCACAAATGAAGCGTGTACACAGGATATACTTGTCTTTGAAGGTGAGGCTGCATCATGGAGTACTGTGGTCCATTGTGGCGTGGTATTCCTGGTATACGAGCAGCATTCTGAGCCATTCTCATCTGATGTGCTTGGAAAGCCCCACAGTTCATGTTACCCCTCTGCATGGTCTGCATGCTGATCAACCTGGGAGGCTGCAAGGGTTTGTGTTTTTTAAAATTTTTGCTTTTAACATGGAAAAAAAGCCAATTTCTTTCCACAGAAGTAGGTTTACTAGTTATACAACAAGAAAAGCTAATAGTTGTCACATTTAAAGTATCTCAAATTTCAAACTATCTTCACGTTTATAAACTGCTCTGTAAGTTTATAAATTTGACAGGGCCATTCTAAGCCTCGGTGTTACAGCAAAAGGTGAAATAAGAACATCTGAGATATTTACCTGCTGCTGTAAGACCTGCTGGCTCGTCTGCCTGGGGACTGACCCGGACGGCTGCCCCATCCTCATCTGCTGCAGCTGCTGATGCTTTTGTGCATACACTTGTTGCTGCATATGCTGAAGGCGAAGCTGTGCCAGATTGATTTGCCCCGGAGTTTTGCTGACGTGGTTTGTTCCTGGAGGAGTCTGTCCAACCACTACATTAGGAGTGTAACTAGGAGCCGGTTTATTTTCAATGACAAGGTTACCTAAACAAAACACAAAGAGAAACAGTAAACGGTTAAATCTCCATCAAGGGCTGGTAATTGCAGAATATTCACGTGTTTCTAATTCAGTTTCCTCAGAGGCAGTAACAAAGCAATTTCACCTTGAAATTGTCTTTTTAAGTCTTCATATGTGAGAAAAGAAAAAGGAAACACAAAAAGAAACTGAAAAACTAAAATCATGACCTGTGAGGGAAGAGTGAAACAACTGTAACCACGCAGCCTAAAAGATGAGACTGACAGCAATGACTGTTCTCTGCTCACAGCAAACAAAGAGATGAGAAATAAAATAGGAAAAATCCATGTCAGGCATGACATGGTAACGCAGAACACACAAACACACTTTTCTCACCTAAATTGACGACGTTCTTTGCCCAGAACGTAGGGTCACAGTGGAAGCGTATTGCTCCATTGGCAGCTGGGACAGGATCACAACGTGCCTTTAAAATATGTCTTAACTGGAATGTTATCTAAAGGAAAGTAAAAAACAAGACTGTTGATGACAACGAGGTGAAGACTGGGAACACTGAGAATCATGCGTTTGCCCAGTGAGTTTAGTCTGTGGGATCACCAACAAGGATCGTCTACGGCAAGTTTGGTTGGTAGTCTGGGAAGTACTTAATGTACCAGGGAAATCACCTACTGTACAACTGATTTTTACTGAACTCTGAGGATTACAGAGAAGCACTGTTACACAATAACATCACTTCTGCAATGACTCAGGTGAAATACCAAGGTGCCTTTGAAAGCTTGACTCCACTGCTTCTGAGATGATACAGTCAAGTCCCTAATTTACAAATCAAGAGTGGTATATCAAAGGGGGGGGTGGCGTGTTTTATTTTGTTTTCTTAAACAAAACATGAACAACTCATTGTCTCTTCCTTGGAAATAATACAGTAAAGCCACACAATACTTAGACAATTCTTTTGAGTAAACATTCTCTGTACTGCAGACGGGTTTGAGGATGCTTCCTTACCAGCCGTTTACTGTACAGCAGTGCTGTACTGCTGCCACTTGCAATAGCCCAATTAGTGAAATTCATCACATGCTTCACTTGTCGCGAAAGTCCTGTGATGTCATTTTGTTGTTGTATTAACTTCATCTGCCTCTCCTTTGTTACACTCTACAAAGAAACAAAAACTTTTATTACACAAGGGGCTTCAGATTTATGAGGAAAATAAACCAATATCACAGTCCTTACAGCAAAATAAAACTGTCACGAGCAAAGCAGCTTATACTAATGCACACATTCAGAGTAGCTAAAACTATTGAGGAATAATTCTCCGTTCTTCCCAGAGTATCAAAGTGCAGGAAAAACAGTGGGCTCAGAAGAGCCTCTGCTTTATCCCAGGAAAATACCAACTACTGAACTAAGACCAGTTCACTTCCTCATGTTGCCAGAGGCAGAGTAGCACGACAAAGAACTGCAGGAGTGACCCAGACTAGGGCCCAACAGAACTGCCAACTCTGTATAGGGTACTGTCCAGAAAGCTTTTTGAGGAGAAGACTAGATTATATACACCTTTCAATTACAGAATAATGTAGAAATACGGCAAACAGAACACGGGAAGAAGATTTTTCAGACATTCCTTTATGATGAACCTGAGGCACAGACATAAAGCTAAAGGGGCTGCAGACTCCAGCTAGTGAACAGATAAACAAGAGACTGAACCTCAATGCACTGTTCATAGACAGCATAAGCTACGCCCACAGTCACACCAAACAAAATGTTCGCAAACATGGAATGTGAGTTCTCAACAGGAGGCTGGAAACTGTGAACAACACTATTATTTTTAATCTTAACTGTACCTCAAGGTGCTGTAAAAGCGATTTTCCCTTTTTATTGATTTCGTTGATGAGGGTGAATATAGCCACTTTGATTTCCTGTTCAACTCGTTTGTTAGTTTCATTTACTTCTTTTATCCTAAAGAAAAGAGAATGTATTGTCAGGCAATCACTTTACAGTGTGTTGCCAAATCCTGAACTCCACAGGCATCTTCCCAACCTTGAAGACTGAAGGAGCGATTTCTGTGCTAAAGCAGTTTCAGTAAGTGCAAAATGGATAGCTTGATTTCTAACAGCACAATCATCATTACTGAACTCTTTCAAAAAAGACATCTAAAATTTCAGTTTGGGGAAAAAAAATTAAACAGTGACATCAATACAATATCTCAATTTACAACTTGTGTTTTACTTAAAATAGGTCCTAGTGGTTTATACCATTTATTTCTACGTTCTCACACACACAGACACACCTAGTCAAGTTCAGATGTGTGTATCTACACATACACATGTACACTTACATATTTATTTCCATATCATGTCTTTTGCACTATGAAGAATTCATACGTGATGCCTTAAACTCTTATGCTATTGTGTAATTAATCAGAAAGGAAGTCAACTCTGAACTTCAGGACCTCTCCACCTCTTCCAATAAGTCCTGTAATCACAAGGTTATTACAAACCTGCAATCGATGTACAACAAGGGTATCAACATTTCACTAATGATCTGACATTAGCTACATTATCTTCTTCTGCTTTACCACTACTGCCTTTCAGCTTTTTACACCTCTTCATCATTTCCATCACTGTTATTCTTCCTCAGTTTCAGACTTTTCATTGTTCTCAACTCCTTCACACTCAAGCAAATCATCTTGAGCTCTGCCCACAGAATTTGAAATACAGTATTTCTTAAACTCCGGTGCACATCCCGGATTTATCTGATCCTATGCCACCTGCACCTAATGACAACACAGCGTAGCAGCAGGATTCTTTACTTAGCTTGTCAGAGCACAACACCATGCCATGAGCCAGTCTAAGCGTAAATATTTAACTTGTCTTTTTTAAAGGGCTTCTTCGCTACTAGCTCAAGCCTCTGAACTTGTGATGCAATTCATCCTGATACGATCACAAGACAAACACTCACTTGGCTGATGATGATCTCCACTGCTTGTGCGAAACGCCCTTTAATGCACCTTGGACACATACACTTTTTTTGTGACAGCGCAACCTGGTCTTCTACTCCAAAAAACACTTAAACAACCCTTTGCTAGTGCGGCAGGCATCCATCCTTGGCTCCAGCACCAGCAGGCAGCTACTCCTTCACTGCTGTTTAACGCTTTGTGGTCACATACGCTGGCAATTTCACACCATTCACTGACACTGACAAATATTATCATAATACAGATCTCTGTCTTATTCCCTAAAGTTTTTATGATAACAGATTTTGCGCCCTACATTTCAACGAAGTAACCAACAGCATGTCACAGCAAACTTGTGCACGCTATCCATTAGGCTCAGCAGATAATCATCATCTCCACAAAACCCAACCACAGCCTGCAAAAAGTCACTGCGTTTGCAGTGAAGCCAGGAATGCTTTGGAAAAATAAAACATTGCAACATATATGCACCACGAATTATTTGCCTTCAATGCCTATCTGAGAATATTTTGTGACACTCCTTGAGCTTTCAAGTTTAATTATTTCCCATGTAACCAGGTTACTGTCTCTTCTTCAAACAGTTAACAATGCTGCAGCTTGTCCTCCTGCTTCACGACGGAGGTCTCTTTCAGGTCCATTCAAAAAGTTCCAAGCCAAATCAGCAAATAAAATCTCTATTTTCACTGCTTCCACTTCCACACACTTGCCTCCTGTGTCATATGTTCTATGTTCTCCTTCCCTTACTACTTTTCTTTTTTTTTTTTTTTTTTTTTTGAAGTACATGGTACCACTAGGAGTTCCACCAGAACTTCTCCTTTTACCTTTTGTACACTTCCTTCTGCCCTGTACTTTCCATCTCCACGTGGTCTGTCATTTTGCATGCGACTCATCGGCTGCATCAAGCTCACAAAACCACCAAGAAAGACAGTGGAATTCCCTGACCTCCAGCTCACTACATCACTGCAAGTGGGCAAAGACCCAGCAGCAATCATGCAATCATCCCTGCCTCTATATTCAATGTTATATATGATGCTGAATTTATGCAAACTCTGCATTTTTTAAATTAAACTGCTTAAGGAAGAGCTTGTCTTCCCTAATCACACTAAGTTTTGCTAGCCTAATTAAATAAAAACACAAACCCAAACTATTTCTTATTCAATTTCAAAACAAGTTTTGGTTATAGTTATCAACGAGGCATTGAAGTGAAACATGAAAATACCTCAAGGAAAATCTCTGCAACCAACACCTCTGCCTTCCAGAGCTGGACTTACCAGAAACCTTGAGAGGGATTCCCTTTGCTTTTTTCAACCATCGCTCCCTCAAGCACAATGAATATGCCCCATTTTTGGTGCTACTCAAAGCTGCCAAAAAATATATCACCTTTGACGTGTGTTTCTTGTAACAACTTCCAACATGAGTACTACTGTAGGGAAGGAGACATTACAACAACTAATTTGAGTCCAACAAGACTAAAATATATCAATCTAGTCCCATCATTTGCCCTACTGTGATCCATTAAAAAGGCAACATAACAGTAACAAACATTTCTGGGGACTCACCTATTCTGAACCTGGGCAGCTGCAAAATTTACATAATTCTTCTTCTCAAGAAGTTTGGCCAAGAGGTTCTCAATTGCACCTTTCTGGTTCTGAAAAGCTTCTTCCAGAAACTGGTACCTTTCCAATATATAAAAGAAGAAACCAGTTACCAAGATCACCAAAGTCTCTCATACCATGTTGTTCTGATCCCACTCTTAAGACATTTGACAAAGCTCAACCAACTAATCCCTTGAACTTCTACACTCCCCACATTCTTTTTCGCAAGGCATAATTTCATAGAATCATAGAATGGCTTGGGTTGGAAGGGACGCTAAAGCCCATCCAGCTCCAGCCCCCCTGCCACAAGCCGGGTCACCTTCCACTAGACCAGGCTGCTCAAGGCCCCATCCAACCTGGCCTTGAACACCTCCAGGGATGGGGCAGCCACAACTTCTCTGGGTCCTTGTAAAAAGTCTCCCCAGAGCCTTCTCTCCTCCAGGCCGAACAATCCCATTTCTCCAGCTTTTGGATAGTCTTTGTGGCCTCCTCTGAACCCATTTCAACAGTTCCATATCCTCCTCATGTTTGGGATTCCAGAACTGGACATGGGGCTCCAACTGGGGTCTCACCAGAGAGGAGCAGAGGGGTAGAATCCCCTCGCTCACCCTGCTGGTACCACCACTTTGGATGCAGCCCAGGACATGGGTGGTTTCTGGGCTGCAAGTGCACCCTGCCAGCTCGTGTCCAGCCTCTCATCAACCAGCACCCCAAGTCCTTCTCCACAGGATTGCTCTCAATTACATCATCCCCCAGCCTGTATCGACACTGAGGGCTGCCCTGAGCCAGGTGTAGGAACTTGCACTTCACCTTGTTGAACCTTATTTCAGTCCAACAAAGAGTAAATACAACAGTCTTTAAGGACACAACCGTTTTAATTCAATGCCATTTCAACCTCTGAGAAAGCACAGCACAAGAACGAAGCCAAGGTAATATTTGTACCTGTGTTCCTTGTGTTCCAGGAGCTGACAGTCTCTGCATGTCAGTCTGTCGCAGGTCTCACAGAAAAGCTTCAACTGCTCTTGTTTGTGGACAGGACAGAAAACGGGACGTTGACCAGATGCTCCCACTGCCTCTGTTTTTACAAACAAACCATGTTTGCATTTTAAAATAAGATTTACACAATCTGAAGACCCAAATAACTAATTCCAACCTAAGTAACAATGAAAGATTTGGACAAAGATGACAACAGACATGTTCTCACCCTAAAGTTACTGTAAACTTGTTCTCATTAAAATAATAACAGAGACAGTGTTTTATAGTTTCCATGCGGCAAAACATATCACTAAATTTCCTTGGCCAATGGATAAAATTGCCAGTATCTCTGTGCTCTCCATATTTCAAACCCTCCATTTAGTTATTCTACTACATAACAGGATTAAGAACAGAACTAAGTGCATCTCAAAGACTGTAGTCTCTTTCTATTTCTTCTGCACTTAAGGTATTTCTTTCAGTGAATATCAAACTGTACAAAGTGTCAGCAAATAAATAATTTTAGAGGAAAAACAAAATTTTAAACTATTTTCAGAGCTACCAATTTTGCACTGGTAGCTTTTTAAAATTTTCCCCCAATCTTTGTGGAAATCTATACAGCTGGTTGTTACCTAAGTAATCCTCCCTCTCTCTTTTTGCATGTGCCAAAGGGAAAACACTTTCACTACAGGTAGGACTGAGAGATATCTGAGCACTCACCTGAAGAGACATCCTCTTTTTTTCTGATCAGGTGATCTTTAGTGAATTTTACTCGCTGATGAGCTTCTATGCAAGTCTTACACAACCATTCTCCACATTCCACACAAAATCCAACAGCACTAGCGTTATCTTCACAGCTTGTACACACCTACAAAGGGACACAGCCTGTTACCATCACATCCCTGGAAAGCATTAATGGGCACAGAAACAAAACCAGCACATGAATTGCAGGAAGCACCATACCTGTTCTGACTTCTCGTCGGAGCTGCTTGGTGTTTCTGATGTGTCTTTTACAAAGTAGTTATCCACCAGATCTATCTCTCTGCACTCCTGGCGGCACACTGGACACCTGATCACACCAACTGCAGGAGAGAAAGTGTTTCCCACTTTTAAGAAAGAATGTGAAAACCAACACACCCAGGAACAAAAAATAGAAAGAATGAGCACACAATCCTCAGACTGATCATTTCTCTGGGGTAAATGAACAGACTCCAGAGCAGACACTATCCTTGAAACCCAGCTGCATCCATGTGTAACAAAAAAAACAAACAAACAAAAAAAACCCCAATGAACACAGTAACACCACAAACAAAAAACCCGCACACAGCCCTCTTCAGAAAATCATTCCTTATATTGAGCGAAGCTGTGACAATTCCTAATCATACTCAGTTTTTCCTACTGATTTCTTCCCAAAAAAAGTACAGACTTTTAGCCATTTGTTCCCCCCAAGAACATAGGGTGTCCACTGCCCCATTTCAGTTTGTTAAACTGCAGGTACCCATTAATTACTTTCTGTAACAGCCTATTGTCCAAATTCTCTCACAAATGCACAAAGAGCTGTGCCAGGACATCAGGTGCGACCTCGGTGACATCCATGGGAACTTCAAAGCAGCAGTGCCAGTGTTCTGCCAGACACAAGAGAGGATGTTTCCTAACACAGCCTGCTCACAAGAGCTGGGGAGGCGGAGGCAGTAACACCAACACCCTGAAACCTTCAGAGAGTTGTCAGCCTTCTGCAGGGAAGGCTCAACCCAAAACACGTGAGCGCATGGCAAAAAGCCCTTGCGCAAGCTACACCTGCCTCTGCAGCACACACAGTACTGCACGCACACAGCTTGAAAGCTGGGTATCGACCAGACTGGTTCCTTCCCTGCTTTATCCTCTGTAATTGCTAAATTAGAGCTTTAAGTCCTCAGCAGAGTTGCAAAGGAGTTATGACATGAACCAAACTGACATTTAAAGATGTTCTATTAGCAACCCATGTTAAAGGGTTGAAAACTTAATTTGCCACTAAGGCAATGGTTAACCCTTTCTTCAAGTGTCACCTGAACTGAAATCAGGTTCCTACACAATTTCATTGTGAACATAATTTTCCAAGAGAAACATTGAAAGCGACTGGATATTTTTATTCACTGGGACACCTGAAACAACTTTGAAAAGTTAAGTGCAATTAAATGATGCTCAACTCCTCTGTGGATAATCAGAACAGAAGGACTTATTTCAGGAAGATTAATTACATTAGTAGTAAATTAGCATTATTTTTTTTCAAGTGCCAAAAATTAATGATAGCGTCAGAACACAGAAGACTGACTGCAGCGCAACAAGACTAATCCAACAGAAATTCCTTGTCGCATCAAACTAAGCATGCCTCAAGAGCAGGATGTGAGAAATATCCAGCATTCCAGTACCGACACGTTCAAGAGCTTTCACGCACACAGTGAAGCCTCCTCCACATGCTTAACCTTGAGATTTTCTTATGACTGGATGACAAAGTTTTTTATGCAATATAACATGAAAGCCATCCATCACCCAGCGTGTATATACCTTGAGAACAAAACCCTCACACATTTACCACTAGGACTCTTCTACCTAAAACGGGTCACAGCTGAATGTGATTTCTGGTGCTGTCTCGGGTTAAGCACACAAAATATTTTAGAAAAACAAAGAAGCAGCCTGATGTCTATAAATCCTAACACAATGCAAAGTCAAATTGCACAGATGCAAACCGTTTCCTGTGAGGCAGGTTTGAGTTTGGTTTTAAACAAGATAAATCACAGAAAGCTTGAATAAAATCAAGCCTTTCTATGTCAAAAGAGCAACACAACTAGCAGTCTGCAGGCTGGATGCAGATTGTGGGCAATTCCACCTTGGCCACCAGTGCTCAGCAGAGCACAATCCAAAGATGAGGCTTTGCAGCTCTCACTCCGCACGTTACACCTCCTTTTCACATCTCGGCGCCCACTGTTTGCAACAGCAGTTGTACAATATCACATGAGCCACTACACATCTTCCACTCACTCACATCCTGCCTCTTGATCTAATATAAAACAAACTCATGAGGCACCATTTGTACTATAAATCAAACAGTGTTAATGAAAAGCCACGGACGTGACAGAGCAGAGAGAGGCAAGAAGCACAGTCTGTAGTACACGACACATGTTGAATTGTCAGTAACACAACCACTAGAGCTCCATCTCCCTCCCGCTGCACACTGGGTGCTTTGATTTGTCAAAGACTTTATTAAGAACACTAATGAGGTGAGCTCGATGTAATCCCTTTAACTGCTGATGATTTAGATAAAGCCACTAAGTGAGAGCACAGACATCACAGGAGGTCAGAAAGCGCAAAACTGAAGTAAAATCTGGAGAAAAGGTAATTTTGTTTTCATCAAAACAAAGACTGCTAAAAAAGTGCACAATGTAACAGCATAAATCACAACTGAACATCTTAAAGCATCTGAGATGTCAAATGGAAGATGCTTTTAATCTACAGCTGCCAACCAGCACCTAAAGCTGCACCAACAGTATTTTTCTGAGTTGTAACTAAACTATGAGGAGGACACCTTGTACACCTTTATGTTTGATCCTACCTAGTGTAAGGACATCACTGATCACGACTGGCATGCAGTAGCTTTTCCAGCAGGTTAATGTAACCGCTGAACCTTCATCCTCAGATATTTCTAACAGGAAGTTTATTCAAACCCGGCTTAAAATGCTCTTCAGCCTGACATTAATACTTTCCCAAACTTTAAAATACTTGAGATCCACAGAGATGGAGGAGGAAAGGCTTGATCTGCTGTGTTTCCCATATAGAGACGCTGGCTAGACTTCCAACAGAATCAAACCAGAGAAAAGGTTTCTAGGGAAACCTACATCTTCAGGTACTACACCCGCTCCAGGTGAATACTAAGAAATCCTGACTCTGGCTTCTTTAATGTGAGTTGAAATCGGCTGATCTGCCCCCAATATGCCTTTGCTAGGCAAGGTGCATCCCACCCAGTTACACAGCTGGGGGTTGACTCATACCTACTACCTCTGCACGAGAGAAAATCAGAATTTTCTGAATCATACTTTCTGCTCCATCTTTCTAGGAATCCCTCTGGGATTTTGTCAGATCCTTCAGAGACCAGCTATAAATGAGCACAGCTCCCTCATCCAGCAGGAGTTAACCCATTTTTAGACCAAGCCCACACCCTGCCATCCTCTTGTTCTGGTTTCCTAGTTCTGTTTTACCAACGCCAGAGAGAAGCTGGCTGAGAGCCTCCAGCACTAAGGCCCTGGGCTCAAAGAAAGGGGAAGCAGGATGAAGAAAAGGGGAACCCAGTTACAACTGGCCACGGACAGTTGCCTACTCGCTAAAAGCATTACACAAGCTAAGGAAAATCCCTCACTTTTATAAGCAGCTTCCACACTAAAGGATCCACTTGTTGACTTCAGTCAACCAAAAATGAACACGTCACCACCTGACCAAATACTCTTTACGTTTAGCAGAGAATAAAAAGCAATAACAGAGAGTAAAACCACAGAAGTTCTAACTCTAAGACGGCCTTTGGCAACAAAATAAAGGGCAAGATCACCAATATGAACAGGAGAGGGCACGGTACACACACCACGGAAATACAGCGCAGGTGATTGAGGGATAAAACACTACAAAAAGTACTTTGTCCTTCAGCAGCACAGCTCACCACTGGGTCCCTTCCATCACTGGCCCAACACAGGGAGTCCTTCCAGCAGGTCACCACTATAAATTTAAAGTACCTCTCAAACTTTACTCAGTTATTGAACCCAAACACTTGTGTCCTTAACTGTCCCTACTTGCACACTAAAGTTCATATTTCCCCAAGATCCAGCACCTTTAACATAAGCTCTAGTCTGTAACATGAAAATCTTTACCAATTCATCAGTTGCTTCACAACAGTCAATATAAAAAAAACCCTAAAACCTGAATCTAAAAGAGTAACTTTGACCTCTATTTAACACCCTAAAATGCAATGCTTAAAGTACCTTAAGAACACGAAGTTGAACAGAAGTCAAAAACATGGTCTTCAGCAAGAAAGGCCAATGTGTCCCAGGCTGCATCAGCAGATCCAGAGCAGCGATCCTTCCCCTTCTCCCCTTTCAGTCCTCTGGGAGACCTCACCTGGATACTGGGCCCAGTCTAGGACTCCCCAGTACAGGACAAACTGACAACGGGGACAAGCCCAGCAGTGGTGACAAAGATGCTGCGAGCTGAATCATACGATGCTGAGGGTTGAATCACACAATGTATGAGGAGGGGCAGACCTCTCAGACGGCCCATCCTGCGCCACAGCACCTCACCCCAGCACACAGGGACCCCACAAGGCAGAGGCAGCGCTAGGGTCTTCCCAGAGGTGTGCAGGAAAAGGACAGGCGTTAACACATACAAGCAGGAACAAGGCAAAACTCACTTCAGGGGTTTTACATCCCTCCAACCAGGAGGTCAAAGACTGCAACAGAGGCTCCGAGAAGCTGCAAAGCTGCCATCCCAGTGGACAGTCACCACACAACTGGAGACGGCCTCCTCAAACTGGACCTGCTTGGAGGAAGAAGTTGAGCTAGATCCCTCTGCAAGCCATGGCGTGCTTCTCCAAGAACACCCTTTTTAAAGAAACAGCTTAGATTTTGGCGACACTTACAAGCCACCAATTAGCACCAGCCTAAAACTTTACCGCATCACTACTGACAATCACATCTGAGCCTCCCACAGCCCTAACTTCTGCTGGGTGAACAGCACTCTCTCAGAATCAGAGTTTAAACACACATGTTAGTTTTAGGTTGAAACATGTCAGGCTGATTCCCAACACAAAAGGACAAAGTGAATATAAGAAAATTCAAAACTCCTAAAGATGATTACACTGTTATAACAATGATAAAGTTTCACAGTTCAGGAAATATTTGCCAGCACTCGTGCAGTCTAGTAACTCCAGCTTCTGTTTCAGGCTCAGACTTGGCATGCACGCAGTCCTCCAAGGAATGGACCTCTGCCAGGTTCCATTCCGTAGCTGGGAAAACCAACAGCAGTCACTGCACGTGCACAATGTTTACTTCTCTCAGAAACGTAAGGTGCCAAATACCTATTTCTGCACATCCACACACCAAACCCCTGTTCTAGTGTCAGTAACCAGAGCCTAAAATAAACCCATACAGGTCAAAACAAGCCACACAATCAGACTGAAATCCATCAGAATATAAATACATAAATAACACTTAGCTGCTTTCAAGGTCCACACCTCACTTAGGGTTTGGGGTTTTTTTTGACAAAAAATCCTTGCTTTTATCACAACCATCACACACCGAACTGACAACACATTATATTTAATAAGGAAAATCAATTTACAGCAGTCACAGACATCAATTCTTATAATGATAGCACATGCCTAGAATGTCCTCGGAAGCATTGTCTTAAAATACACTATTAATTTAGTCTGAAATTAAAGCTTCAGACCACAATTTTTAGTAAGCCCAGGCTACAAACTGCACATTTTCCAGACCCTCAACCACCAGCGCAGGAGGAAGCTCAAGAACTAAGAGTGCAGGTCAAGTGCACCAATACTTGCTAAAACCCAGACACCTGCATTTACAGGGCTTCAGCAGCCCGTCTGACACTGGAATCCTCAGGTGTCCAAACTGAAAATACAGTAACTACTGCCAAACTCAGCTGAAGGGATATGTTACACTCTCACAAACATTGTACCATTTCTACCTCCTCCTTCAAAGCAAATAAAGAATAGTCACTGTGCAACTTAAGGTGCAATTAATACACAGTTTCTACACACAAACACTGGGTACAGGAACTGAATTCAGTGACCGCAACACTTTATGGTAGCGTATGTTACAACACTTAGTAGTAAAGACACTGCCCCCCACACTGTACATAAAGGCACATCAGTCAGCCACGTCCACATCCCTCACACTCTCGGAAAGCATCCTGCAGTTGTTTTTCAGTTTTGGAGCCTAATGAAGACTGTGACATCCACAAGTTGCTGGGAGAACTGCTTGGTCTCTCTGTGGAAATAATCTTCTTAAGGGAGACTACAAATACCTTGGAGAGGCAGTGAAATCCCAAAACAACACGTCCTCTCAGAGGCAGTGCATCACAAGTCATTTTGCAGTACCTTTAACTCAGAAACAAACACTTTTCAGACCCAGCAAGAGGCTCTCACTTGCCCTTCCACATCTCTGGTCTCTCTGTGGACTCGACCTGTAACTCAACTTTCCTTTGCATGTTTTTCCATGCGCAAATCTGCAGAGCACACCTTGCTATAACACTTTGTTAGGTTGCTTTTATGCCATCACATTAAAGCCACTTTTGCAGACAGCTCTGACAGTGGACCTCTAAGTGACCTACCCCTCCTGTTCACAACACAGGGTAGAGGAGATGCTGATACACAGTGCATACTGTGCCTTCAAGGATCTTCATGGTCTTCTCTCCAAGAGCAGCAATGTGCTTTCGTCAGGAAAGGGCACTGTCGCACACAGACCTGCTCCGTAGGTAGCCACCTCATACTCAGTTCCCAACACCTTCCACAGTTACTACCCTATAGATAAATATCTTTGTTATTTCCAATGCTGACAAAGAGCAAAACCTGAAACTATGACAGAGACAAGGGAAATATCAAAAGAAAAACCCAGTTCTTTCCCACAGCACTCGTAATTATTTTAGTTAGTGTCACAGGAAAATCACAGGCAAATTAACGCCTGTAAAATAGCGCAGCCCATACTCCAGCAGCGAGGGCCCACAGTTCGTGTAACCTGATTCAGGCAGAGTTTAGGTACCACTTCCCATTAATTCCTCCCCATGACCACACACCTCCTCACAGCCAAGAAGACTGGAGAAGCAGAAGTGGAAGCAATACTTCCCAACCATCACAACCCACACCAACAGGGAAGGAGCTAGCACTACCAAGCAGTGTGGCATTTCTCTGTCCTGGGAGAGTGTCCATTCTGAGACCTATTCACTGGCAGGCATTTCATGTGCCGTTCAATCATTCCACTGCCAGAGTGTCGAGCGCCAGCCACCAAACTACATCTTTGTCTGCAGGTCTGGCTGGTCAATGCTTCATTCTTGGCCAGAATTTAAGAAGGATCACAAGGCAAACCAAGTGTTTGAGTTGCTGTATCTATGAGCTATATTTAATGCATCACCTTTTTAAAGCTGATGGACTTCCTAAGACCACAACAGCTTCTGAACAATGTGGGTGAAAGAACCACCATCAAGCCAGGTGAATTCCTTCACCGTGCAACACAAGAAAGGTCCTAGCCCTGGCTAAAACTAAGAAGATGTTGCCAAGCAAGGTCTCTTTGACCACAGGGCCCGGTTAAGACCTGAAAAACCACTTACCAGGGCCCTAGTTTGGCCTGCAGAACACAGCAAGTGAGTCACTCCATTAAAAGCTCCAGAAGCTTTCCAATTCAAGCCCCGAACACATGAAATAAAGAATAAAATCAAAGCTGTGATTTCAATAAACGCCTGGAAGGAGCCGCCTGCACTTCTCCCACTACATGAGGGTCGTGCACGTGTCAAGCACAGGGCACTGCGACTCAACTGACTCAGCCCCGTGACAGGCTAACCTGGCCCAACAGCAAGCAGGTGCATTCCACACGCTGGTGCCAGCAGAGCACACAGCGCTGGGACAGCAAGAGTGAGAATCCACTTTGACAACTACTTTTGGGGCACGGAGGAACCAAGCTGTCGAAGCTCTCCTCACGGCCTCTGCCACAGTACTCCTAAAAGCCAAAACACAAGAGAACGCACCGTGCGGCACACGCTGCCCTCCCAGCGACCGAGTCCCTCTCCGCCCGCTCTCGCCTCCCGGGCCCCGCTCACCTTGCTGCACGTCGCCGTTGGCGCCGCCGGGCAGGGGGACGCTGAGCTGGCGCTCGGGCTCGGGCAGGCAGCGGCGGCAGAAGGAGTGCAGGCAGGGCAGCAGCTTGGGCTCGGCCTCGCGCCGGCTCTGCAGGCTCTGCGCGCACACCGCGCACGTGTCCAGCAGCGAGAAGGGCCCCGGCGCCGCGGGCGTCAGCGGCGGCACCGGGCTGGGGCCGGGCCCCGCCGCGCCGGGCCCCGCCGCCTCGGCCTCCGCCTCCCCGAGGCCGCGCTCCGCCGCCGCCGCCGCGCCCGGGCTCTCGCGCTCCTCGGGGGCCGTGGCGGCGCAGGGGGACGCGGCCGCGGGCTCGGGGGCGCCGCCGCCGCCCGGCGCGGGGTCGGCAGCGCCCTCCCCGCCGCCGCCGCCTCCTTTGTTTTCCGCCATGTTTCCTCCTTTGAACCCGGCCCCGCGCTCCGCGTCACGGCGCGCGCACGGGGGGGGGGGCGGGGCCCGCAAGGCGCAGCCGCTCCGGGGGCCGCGCGCGCGCCCGCCCCGAGGGCCCGCCCCGCGCCGCTCCCATTGGCCGATCGCCGGGCGGGGCGGGGCCTTGCGTCATCGCGGCGCGCCACGGGGCAGTGACGTCACGGCGCCGGCAGGGGAGG